>JALIZH010025097.1:0-15266 GCA_030522465.1 Rhipicephalus appendiculatus | reverse complement strand
GAGCAGGAGGCAGCAATGACGGGATCGCTTAAGGCGGGTGATGCCGATATCAACATTTCTTTGACTCTTTACACTATGGTGTACACTATGAGCTAGCTGATGGGTCGACTGTTTATGTGCCAACCTCCCCAAACGCCGTTCTCCTAATTCTATTGGTAATTCAGCTAATGGATTTCCACACCTTATTTAGGCACTTAATTAATATCAATGATCTGTATGACTGGTCTTGCGTAGCCCTAAGCTTAGGGACAAAGCACTCACCAAGTGTGAATTTCTTATGTTCAATTACGATGAACCAAATTGTGGCCTTGTGTATTTCTGATGTGCCCATATTATTGTTCAATTAACTTTAAATATTCATCGGTGTCGTTAAGCAGTCTGTTCTTTAGTAAGCATGTGCTCCTATATATATTATATACAATCCTCGAGAACTTCTTTTTATATTGCTGTATTTTTTTAGTTTTGCTTAACTTATGAACAACTGCTCTAGTTATCTTATTAATAATCAATTATTACCGGAAAATTATCTGGCGATTTTCTACAATAAACATACGCTCCTGTGTAAAATGTATCATCTACAGCCCTTAACATTTCTTTTTATGTTGCTTTATATCTTGGCAAAAATTTGGAATTTTCGGTCAAAAATACTCGCTCGTAAATCAAAGCTGCTTCGCAAGGAACCCAATACCACTGGGTGTTAGCACCACCAACGAAAAACGTTCTTTCGAGGCGTGATAAAAATGAACGACATCTTCAGGGAAGTACTGACGTTTCCTCTCCCATAGAGTGAGAGGACACCATAATTTCCGCCAGGAAAATCCCAAGCCTAAGATACACAGCGTGGCGTATGAATGGGCTCATATTATTTCGAAGGAAACATGACGGGAGTAAAAAAAATCTGCGAATCCGTCCCAACGTGGGAAAAGCCCACTGCGCGCTAGTCGCGTCTCTCAGGACTATAATAAAGTTCCACCATCCGTCCATCCATCTCCACAAAGTGAATCACGACGAGTGGGTGAAGCTCTGGGTATTGGATGGGCGAGTAACGTTGCCCGAGCGTTGTCTCATGTAATGTCAATTGAGTGGCACAAAGTGACATAACGTACCATAATGTCTACATTGAAGTCGCCGACTAGTATGAAGGGTCTGTGCTTGTAGGTGTTTTATATTGTTACGTCACAGTTATGAGTGTTGTTCGTTTATTGTAAACCTTTTTTTATTCCAATACACACGTATGTTTCAACTATAGCAACGGTTTTCTATATAACATGACAGCGGACAGTGAGAGTCGACGACAAAGCTAGGGCCTAAGGTCCATAATATGTACGTTGAAGTCACCGACTAGTATCAAGGGTTTGTGCTTCTAGGTGTTTCAAATGCGAATGCATTTCATAGTCGGGCTATGTCAGGCATCCGGCATTGTGCGGCGTTGTCCGCGGAGGAGGAGGAGGAGGAGGATAGGTTGAGGAGGTGTGCGCGCCGGCAGGTGTTAGATGTGAAGCATCTTATGGCGAAGCTTAATCCGGTGGTGGTGGTGTGCGGCGTGACCACCCTTACTGCGCATGCGCAAACCCTTTAAAAAATAATAAGAAACCTCCTCTCTCCCTCTCTCTCCTCTAGGCATCCCTCCCCGCGGCAACCGCACCCTCATTGCGCATGCGCCTCCCTTCCTCTCTCCCCTGCTACGCTCCCCCCCTCTCTCCTCTAGGGCATCCCTGCCCGCGCCGTCCACACTCCCACTGCGCATGCGCGTCGCACCTCTCTCTCCTCTCTTACGCTCCCCCCTCTCTTCTCTAGGCATCGCTGCCCGCAGCGTCCACACTCCCACTGCGCATGCGCGCCCCCCCCTCTCTCTCTCCTCTCCTACGCTCCCCCCGTCTGCTAGCGAGTTTGCTAGCAGACGCTGCCTGTGACTGCTAGCGTCTGCTGCTCTCTAGCAGACTAGCGTCTGCTAGCGAGCAACGTCTGCTAACCGACTGCTCGCGCTGCACAACCGTTCACTGGCCACCCCGTATATATGGCAATGGATCTTGACCTCCAAGGTAGTGCCCGTGGGAGATTTCTCCTGTGCTTTGTTGAACAATAAAAATTCGCAGCGTGCGCGTTAACTAAAAGCGGACTGCGAGTCTCTGTGTCCAGTCGGAGTCTTCTGTCTCTCATTGCACATTAGCAGCGATTTGCATGTTCCAGTAGGAAACACCGCTCCATCGCTGCGTGCTTTACGCATCCCCAGTTTTAAATGCGAATGCATTTCTTAGTCGGGAGATGTCAGGCATCCGGCGTTGGCGTTGTCCGCGGTGGCCTCGGCAGGTGTTAATAGTGAGTGGAGAGGAGGAGCGCGCTCTGGTACGTGAGGGCGCTCGCATCGCGGGAGCTCGGCGGAGCTATATATGAAAAAAAAAATATTTAAAAAAAATAAAAAAAAGAAAAAAAAGAAAAAAGAGAAAAGAAAATTCAGAAAAAATTCAAAAAAATGAAGAAAAAAAAACAGGCGCTGCGCCGTGCTTCCGACCAGGCTGCAGAAATTAGGCGCCTTTTCCTTCTTCGAACCACAACCACCATATATAAATGGAGTGAAGCGCGCGCGAAATGCCTTCGCATTTCCTCACGATTCCCTTCGGGGAGGTGGGGGCATTTTTATATATTGTTCTGTAAGAATTATGATTGATATTAGCCTATTCAACCTTTCTTTTTGTGTGTGTATCTCACACCCATGATTGTCCCCGTGACGGACACCGCGGACGGAGAAGGCTCGGGCCATAAGGTGCTTCCCCCCGAATAATTGAAGAGCATACAAATGACACCTTCTAAGCGCACCCCCCCCCCCCGATTTTTCACGTTTCTGGAAAGGTCAGTCCTATTTCTCCGCTCCCACCTGTGTCCTATCAGATGGAATATAAAAGTTTGATAGCTACCCGCGTGCAAACAACGATAGCTACCCGCGTGGCGCATTTTCCACTACGCCGATCGTATCGTCAAGAATAGCGTCGTTCCAGCAAACTAGCCCGTTAAAATGTTGCCAGATTTTCGGGAGCTCGCTGACTCGTAGATTCACTGTCAATGAGAATGGCACAGTCATTAAAAATTGAAGGACACTTTGTACATTCTAAAGTGTGTTCGGCGAAAGCGTGTGGCCGTTCCACTGACTATGCCATGTCTTTTTTTCTTTTACACTCTCAGTGGGATAACACACAAAGCGAATGTGTGCGTGTTTTTTTTTTTTTTTTAATTTTTTTACCGCGAGTCGCAGCGAGGCGCGAGACTAATCTTCCTCCGTTCGCATGCGTAGTATTTTCTCGCGCTTTGTGCATCGTGCAAACGCCATATTGTTCCAGCGCTTAAATTGGCGGGCCCTTTGTAAAATCGAAGGTGTATTTTCCGTGAACGCCTGTGTCCATTGAGACGGCGTCGGTCAGAATGATTGCAAACGCTGGGCACAGCGAAGCTACGCAAGCAAAGAGCGAGCGCTGTGGAGTCCGACGCGACCGGCGTTCCGTTTGCGCATCCCGGCGGCCACCTGGTTCCGTGCCAGAGCTCAGATGGACGGGACGGACGGACGGATTCAGCTGGTTAGTGGTCCCGGATTGAGTAGACAGACAGACAGACAGACAGACAGACAGACAGACAGACAGACAGACGGACGGACGGACGGACACCGGACGGACGGACGGACGGACGGACGGACGGACGGACGGACGGACAGACGGACGGACGGACGGGCACCGGACGGATGGACGGACGGACGGACACCGGACCGACAGACGGACGGACAGGCGGACGGACACCGGATGGACGGACACCGGATGGACGGACGGACGGACGGATGGACACTGGACGGACACCGGATGGACAGACGGACGGACACCGGATGGACAGACGGACGGACACCGGATGGACAGACGGACGGACGGACGGACGGATGGACACCGGACGGACGGACGGACGGACGGATGGACACCGGACGGACGGAGGGACGGACGGAGGGACGGACGGACGGACACCAGACGGACGGACAGACGGACGAACACCGGACGGACGGACACCGGTCGGACGGACAGACGGACAGACGGATGGACGGACGGACGGACACCGGACGGACGGACGGACAGACGGACGGACGGACACCGGACGCCGGACGGACACCGGATGGACGGACACCGGACAGACGTGAGCATGAGACATTAAAGGCTTTCGCCTTAATATTTGGCGCCTCACCATATCTGCCATTTTTTCCCTTAGTTGGGGAGAGTTTCTTCCTAGAATTTTCCTTGGCAACGTGACATTATATCACATGTGTAGTATAAAAACACTTCTCTTCCCCTTATTAAAAACTTTCAAATAATGTTCACTGGTTGTCCTTAAAAATTCTTCGAGTGCTTTTGATCACCCTTAAAAGCCCTCCCTTTTGAGAAATACTTTCGATCAAGCTACAAAAGAAACTTGCGCTGTTGGGATTGCAGAAATAGATGAAGTCTGCTTTGACATCCCCATTGAGTGACTATAAGCAGCCGTAACTTGTCTGCTGTAACTTGTCTAACTAGTCTGCTTTGACATCCCCACTGAGTGACTATAAGCAGCCGTAAATTGTAGGTTGTTGAGTGACCCCATAAGCAGCCGTTACTTGTAGTGCAACCATGGAGAAATAGTGCAATGGTTTCAGTGGGTCGAACAACCTGTTCCGCGCCTGCTTTGGGGTGAGACGCGGCGAGTGGAAATTACTGTAGTGGCGCTACAGTCGAAGTGGATAGTGTTGCATTGTGCGGAGTGGAGGTGTGTGAGGCGCGCGCTTCTCGACAAGCCTTCTTGTGAAATGCGGACCTGCGGACCGCGCCTGACAAAGATGCCGATGAGCGTCCCTTGCGGCGCACTCGCAGGTACCGTGAAGTCCCACGTTCCTCTGTTAGCGAGGTGCGGTGCGCGTGCACCCAGCCTTATACCCCTCGTTCACAGCGCCCTTTTCTGTCCACGTCCGGCGCCTCACTTAGAATATTCGTTCGTCCCACTCAAACGCTTCTAGTACACTCTAGCAGCGGTGTTTGTTTGGTGAGGCCCATCAGTATTAAGGCGAAAGCGTTTAATGTCTTATGCTCACGTTTGTCCGTCCATCCGTCCCTCCGCCCGTGCCTTGGCACGGTGCCAGGTGGCCGCCGGGGTGCGCCAACGGACGTCGGTCGCGTTGGTCGCGCCTCACGTCGGACTCTACAGCGCTCGCGCTTTGCTGAGTAGTGTCGCTGTGCCCAGCGTGTCCAATCATGCAAAAAGGTAGACGCGCGTATCGCGTTTCATTCTGACCGACCCCGTCTCAATGGGCAGAGGCGTTCGCCGAACGCACTTTGGAATTTACAAAGTGTGCTTCAATTTTTACCCGAGGTCACATTCTTCAGGTACAGCTGCGCGCAGTGCTCCTTGGAAGAGCGCGCAGCACTCTAAATGATTGACCTGTTATTCCGAACACAATCCCCCCGCAGTGGAGTATCTACTGTTCCCAATCGTCGACACTTTTTTCAATCACACCTTATTAGGGGCAGCTTACCACTCTCCCACGAAGTACGTAATACCGTAAATGATCAAACGTTTTCCCAATTAAATTGTACTTGGCACAAAATTTTTTATGTGCATGTTAATGGAAAAAAATTTGATCCGTTCTTGCGTGTGCTAATTGCACGTTCACCTGCATAGAGCTGTTCCATAGTGGAGTAATAAGTACTCAAAACATTTACAGTTTTTTAACAGCGGAGGTCTTTAAGACGAGTGTTAGTCCTTGCACAGCGAGCAGAAAACTATCATTATGAACCGCTACGCGCTCTCTTCATCCTCTTCTTCATCTTCTGCTTCTCTGCCAGAACACGTGCACCGATTTTTCCGGCGTGGGATGCAAATAACCCTGATGGGAAAGAGAACCAATATACAGCGAGTGCAAACAAGAGTAGGAAGAGAGAGAAATAATTGGCGAGGAGGGATTCGAACTGCGTACCCACGATACGAAAGCGAGCGTCGTAACCACTCGGTATCGAGGCACGCTACCAGAGAATAGCATAGCCCTGTATAGTACAGTATAGCAAAGGTTCGGCACCGGAAGCAAGGGTGAGGAGGAGGAAAAGAAGGAAGGAATAGAGTAAAGCATAGCATAAAAAGGAACAGAAAGAGGGAAGTAGAGAGAAAGAAACGAAAGAAAGAGAGAAATATCTACAGAAACAATGAAAGCAAGAAGCGTAGTACAGGAATGAAGGGAAAGAAATAGAGGGAGACGAAGGGAAGAAAGGCAGATAATCATAGCAAAAGAGACAGAGAAATAGAGAGAAAGAAAGATAAATAATCATAGACCAAAATCAAAGAAAAAAGTTATGGCTTGAATCCACGCTGTGAAGATGGTTGGACAGCCAAGCTGTAAATAACACCCATGAAGAGTACCCATCGCGACGTCGCTTCAATGCTATTCCGCATTGTAATCCCGCGAGAGTCCCACAAGAGTTTGATTGACGTCGGCCCGTCACCGGGGGCGATTTCCAAGAAGTGCGTCTGATTTTCCAGACCGGCCATGCATATCCCATTGTACACAACCGTTTGACTAGAGGCGTGATAGCCATGACGCGTTGCTTTGGGTCATCCATGTGCATCAGCCGTTCGACTTCGTCTTTGTCTATCACCCCTTCGTCCAGGAGGCGTTCAGAAATCGGCGGATTGAAACGAATGTTCTTCGAATTGTAGATCAGGTTCTGGAGTAGGATGTCTGTTAAATTTAGATTCTGCACCCTTCAAACGGTTAACAGCATTGTACCTTCGTCGCTTAAGCTCAAGACATACAAGGAGTGGCCGGGAGAACTATTAAATTTTGGATCTGCACCCTTGAAACGGAGGGTCCGAGAAAAACGCCGTTCTTTTTGTTTTTTTGTTGTTTTTTGAACACGCGTTTATTACATGTACCAGGAACGGCGTCGAGAACGTCTTGCAAATTTAAAATCTCCACCATGGAGACGGAGAGTCCGAGCACGACGTCGTTTTTTTTCTTTGTTTTTTTTGCCCATGCATTTATTGCCTACGCGTTCCTTTGCCCACGAGGACAAAACCAGATCTCAGCACTTATCAAATCAAAGCACTTATAAAATCAAAGAAGACATTTTTATTTCACTTGTCATGCTGATAACGACTAAACAAACTCGAAGAAGATATAAGGCTTATATCATGGTAATTGTATGCAACAATAAAACACTACAGGGCAATAAACTCTTGTCACATGTTCAGAAAAAATGGCGATAAGTGCAGCAGAAATCCTCAGGTACAATTCATAGACATGAGAAGTTTTCTTAGCATCCTCTGCAAATAACTTTTTGTCGTATAATATTTAACAAAGCGTCTTATTTACAATGCTAGATTAACTTCGCTATGCAAGCTTCTGTCTCGATTACATTGATGGAGAGAGAAATTCCTCTTTCCAACATTCTTCGTTGGTTCCTGTTTGTTTTTCCTGCTTTATTGCGCGATGCACGTTTACCAACTCACCCAACTATCGCTGCTAGTTAAGGAGAAATCGTTGAGCAGGAAATTTCTCTGGTGTCAACGCTTAGACAAGCGGACGAGAGTTGACCGCCGGGACATTCCCGGTCCCATTTGCCATCACTTCAATGCTCCGTTTTCTCCTCAACTTCTATCATTCTTGTTTTGAGTACTACAATACAGCGCTATAAAAGCACAAAATGTTTACTTGTATTTGCTGAACATATTGCCACACTCCTTTCTCACGTTTCATGTCACCGGCCCATCGCAGGTGTTGATACTGCCTTGCAACGCGCTAGAATATCTGGGAACATTCCAGACTATTTTAGGATCATTAGATAGGCTTTATGATCATCAGATAGGCGAACAGCTGTGTTTATTCTAGAAGAAATCCAGCCACTAGCGATAACACTGGAATGTTTGATACCGCGTGTATAAATGCTGAAGCACTTTGCCACGGATCAGTTTTATCGACGGCCGACGATCTGTTCACCAATATGAGTGTACAGAGCGCAGTGCTTGCTGTAGTTTGAGTTTCCATCTTCCCGGCCACAAGTTCGGCCAAATAGAGAGTTTCATTTTGTACACGCCATCTCTGCCTTCGTCCAAGTCACGATCACGTGACAGTATGGAAAAAATTGGTCAAATCAATACAAGTATTACTCAACAACAAAAGTGACACAATCTCAACAAACATAAAAGCAAAATTTAGTCTTGAGCTTAGATGTAGGCTACTGCTGGCACGGAAAAATATTTGGGCTATTAAGCTTCTGGGATGACGTGAGTCCCAAGAAATGACATCGCTTGCGTGAAATGAACCTGTTATCTTGCGCACTTGAGAAAAAGGGAGGCCTGAGCACCATAGAAAACCCAAAAAGAGTTTTGAAATGCTGTAGCGATGGTTCTTCACGAACAACTCAGATATTCTCTTTCGAGCATCGAAGGGCAACAGGTAAAGTATGTGCCCATAAAACAACTGGAAACTGCGTGGTATATCAAGAACATGGTTTTTCAATGATATTTTTTTTCTGGGCGAGAACGTGGTAAACTGTACCAATCTCACGTGCATTTCCACATTCTGCAACGACAAGATTTTGTGAAATCGTTGAGCGAAACAAAACACACAAGGGAAGGAAACGTTGGGACCAAGATAGACACATTCCAGATAGACTGGTGGAAGGCACACACACAAGAGGAAGTCCGAAATGCTCCCGTTTCACTCGGTGACGGAAGATTGCTTACTCGAGACCGTCAGCAATTTCGCTCGCGGATTTCGTGAAAAGTGGAAATGGCACGATCCCACGAAACCAAAACGAAGACGTGTAAGATTTACGTTCCTCCAGAGAAGATTGCGACAGAAGTAGGGCACGGGATGCGGAAAGCGGCTATGGTCTCGTTTTATTTTCTTTTGCTTTGATTGTACTGTTCATACGATACACACTTTCTGTGACTAGGCTGCACGTCTTCGTTTTTTTTTTTTTTTGTCCTCAGTATTGACGTTCTTGTGATGACCATTCATACATTTCCTAGAGGGAAGCATGCACTGAAATCGCGGATATATAAATATTTTCTTTTTTATTCCCAGTATATGGGTAAAACGACCACTCGCGAAAGGCGGGCTCACTCATGACCAGCACTGTAGAAATTGCTCATTCAACGTTATACCAGCATTTTCCTTAATATAGAGGAGTTAGTTGCGTAGGGACTGTACCTTTGCGGTAAAACGATGTGGATGATACAGTAAGGCTTTCATTTATCCAGAGGAGTCAGTTACGAAGGGCAAGGGGGGCATGCTCACCCCCTCCCCCCCCCTCCCAAGGCTCCCTTGGTGAGGAGCCCAACTAGCAGCATAATATAACGCTGTAATAAATCCGGCACATACAAGCTTGCAAGTTTCGATCACAGCTAACAGACCGACGATTAACTTCATTAAGTCCCTGAGGGGGCGAGTGTGAAAACCTTTCTTAAGGGGGAGGAGCCGCCGCGGGCAGCTCCCTCGTCGGGACGGGCAGGCCGTGTCTGTCCTCCGCATCGCGGACCCTCTGGACGTACCGTAGCTGAGCGGCGAGGTCGGAGCTCTTGCTTACCTCCTCGCACTTTCCTTCCGTGATTTGGTGATCGTAATCCCGTAAACAGGGAGGCTGCCAGAGCATGTGCTCTAAAGTGCAGAAGGTATCTCCGCAATCCAGACATTTTGTCTCGAAGGAGTCCGCGTACGTGGTGACTCAGGATAGGGGCCGCGATCAGGGGCGTAGCCAGAAATTTTTTTTCGGAGGGGGGCACAACCTAGATTTGGGGTGGGGCACCTCCTTGAAATGGTCATTTTTCGCTCTGTATGCCATGGCGAAAAAAAAATTTCGGGGGGGGGGGGCACGTGCCCGGTGTGCCACCCCCTGGCTACGCCACTGGCCGCGATGGACCCCAGGCTGCAGCATGCGAAGGGTGGAAGACTGACGCCTGGAGAGCTTCGTGTAGGGCGTGGAACAGACCCTCCTGCCGTCGCAGATCGCTACAAACTGTGACGTCATCATGACCTCAGTATGACGTCACATAACGAGACGTCACATGATGACGTATTCACGTATGATGATCGCTTGGTCAAAGGTGGGCAGATCATGAAGGCATTGCCAAACTATGTGAGATGCAGAAAGATTGCAGGGCTTCCGGTCCTGTACCTACACTATGGCAAAACCACATAAGGTGCGGAAAGGTTTCGGAGGTGGGCGAGAATCAATACATCGAATTATAACAAAAAGCTGATGGCCTTGGCCTTCGAGTCGTCTCAGTGGAATTCTTGAGGGACACTAAGTTTTTTCCTTGTAAATATTGAAACATTCATATACTGTTTTGGGCCATGTCACTACTGCGCCGTATATTGGCATCGATTACAGGCCGATGACATGCTACAAAGGGTGAATACCGCTACAGTGTTGTGTAGTGAAAGTCACATATTGTAGCGATAGTCTCCAGTTGTTCTTACGAAACTATTCACATAGCATGCGTCCCTAATACGCGTTTGTTACATATCAACGTCCAACTGCGCGTCAATTCCTATATCAGTCTGTCTCTGCTCAGTCCGCGTCGGTTATAATCACGCGCGTGTATCGCGACCGTCGGGCTTTGTCCCGCGTTCAACGTAATAACGTCCAATTTAGGAAGCGACGGTTGCGGCAACAATTCAGCGGAGCTTCGCTTAGCAACGCTCTTGGTATTACTAGATATCCAGTGTTCTTAACCGGTGTCCTCGCATGTTCGTAGAACTTTTTGGACTGTCTGTCACTCAGGCTTTACCGAAAATGTTTCAGCGCCACGAGTTAGAAGTCGGAAACCGATGTCGGAATCTGAGATTAAGAGCAATCAATAATGCCCGAAAGGTCGCGCCCTTTTCGCAATGCAAAGGCAGAGGCGGCACTGCCTCTCGACTCTGTTTTCCATAAAAGACAGTACGTAGGCGCATTTGGGACAGGAATGCATCGGTGGAGCATCACGTGCAGTGAGAGTGACATTTGAGGAGCAGATTTGATGCTGCTAAAGCGTTTAAGAATATTTGCAATATGTGCGTTAATTTCGATTAAAGCGACACAACACTTGATGATTCAATTTAGTTTAACCATTCTTCATACATGCATGAAGTCGATGTATGTTTTGAAGTATGAAAAAATAAAGCCAGTTCCCCGCCTGTGAAGTGTGAATATCAGCATAGCTGACAAGCAAGTGCCACCACCTGACGAATGCAAATTGAGTTCATTCATCTTTCTTCATTATTTTCTTCTTTCTTTTTTTTTCTTATTTACACCGTCTTTCTTTTTATTCAGAATAACTATTTTCACTTATCTTCATCTTCGTGTTCCTTTTTTTTATTTTCTTTCCATACATCGCTTTGTATTTTCTTCTCACCTCATTTGCCTCCCCCCTCAATTTCACACTGTAAAAGCAAACTAGCTTAATTAGGCGTTTTAAGGGCTACGATCTAATTAATACTACCTTCATCTAGAGGATTCTCACTTTGGGTGTAATAGGACGGGCGTAATAAGGTTCTGGGTCCTCAATTTTACATTGTGTTAGAAAGGCAGCGTCGCTCGTGCCAGGGCGCGCGCTGGGAAAGCTGGAATACGAGAACGACGAAGCTAGAGAGAATAAGAAGAGCCACTAAAAGAATTCCGTGCTATTTTATCTTCAGTCAACTTTCTGCACTTGTCTTTCTTTGAGCGGATCACAGCATACCACAGTATTGTCCCATAAGTATTATATTGGCACATAAATTAAGCGTCGGAAAAAAAAAAAGGTTTCCTTTGTTCTATATTCCCCAGTCAACCGATTAGTTTTTCCTCATCGTCTAAATTTTAATCCATATCACTATATTAACCGCTGGTTCATGGCCAATCCCCCGAAGTGGGTAAGTGCCAATACAAGGCTCAAGCAAGCAAGCAAGCCAGCCCAGCGTGCGGGCGTTGTCTCTTTGTTTCATGTGGTTACAATTGTTACAAAGTCATGTAGATGAAAAATGGAAGAAAGGTTGCAAATTCTTGATCTGGCCCCATTCATCAAAAGTAGGTGAAGAACGAAACCAACGAAAAACTCATTTTGCCTTTTTCGACTTGTTTTATCCTTATCTTAACTAAACCATTCTATAATGCATTTAGTGCTGGTGGGCATGCGTGCAGCTGTGCGAGGGAAAAGAAAGCTCATATTTTTTCAGAGTGCTTATTAAATTTATGAACGTTCTAATGAATCAGTTTTTAGTCTCATCGACTGATATGCATTGTCGTAAGGAATGCTGCGGAATGATGCATGACTCAGAAATCAGGAAATGACTTCGTTTATGTTCTTTTTCCTTGAACTAACTTCCTTGCTTGAGCTGAACTAAAAGCAAAAGCCTGCAAACCCTCGCTGTGTCCAAGCGGCACTTCATGTACACTCAGTACACGCTGATCACGAACTGGCTAGAGGCGGTGTGCCTCAACGCACTAATATAATCCCGTGAAGAGAAATCCCGACTGAAAAAAAAATATACATGACTCTCATCAAGCGGCCACTCTGAACTGGTGTGCTATTATGCTACATGAGTTCGAGAGGAAGCGAGAACAAATGCTCTTTGACCTTCGGGGCTGCTACGGCCTGCTTGTTTGCCGAGCAAAAGCGAAGCAATCAGAAGCGGCGCAGCAGAAGTAGAATGAGACAAAGCATCGCCGCGCATGCGCAAGAGAATGATAAAAAATAAAAAAATGGGACGAGAGAAGAGAGTCCTTTAAGTTGCAAATTGCCAGCGGAGGATACAGTAGGCTAGCCCCAGCAGCGTGCGTGCTGCCGAAGCGACGCTGTCGACGAATTCGCACTTCCGCACCTTCACCTTGTGAACGCGGCTTCTGAACTGGCCAGCTGTGTCGGCCATCTGTGCGTGTTTTGTGCCTGCAGCCTTACCGTGTTCACGCCGCTGTACGTGAAACGCGTGGTTTGGCAACAGTGCTAATTGCCGCACTGCGAGTGCAATGGTGTTGCGATTGCCCGGCGATTGGTGCGAGCGTGCCGCTGCGTAATACCAAACAGATGATGGGCACGCGGCATGCGCGGCCCAGTCAGTAATACGTCTCCTCTGTTGGCGCGTCCTTATCGTCGCTTGGGCACCTGTAAGTGTCAATAATTGCTGAGGTTTAGCGTCCTAAGACCACGATATGTTTATGAGAGACGCCATAGCGAAGGGCTCCGGAAATTTCGACCACCTGGGGTTCTTTAACGTGCACATAAATCTAAGTACGCATGCCTCAAGCATTTTCGCCTCCATCTAAAATGCGGCCGCTGCGGCCGGGATTCGATCCCACGACCTGCGGGTCAGCAGTCGAGCCTCATAACCACTAGACCACCGTGGCGGGTCACCCGTAGGTGTCATCCTGCACATTGCGTCGTGTCAAAAGCGCAATGAAAAGCAAAAAAAAAAAAAATGTCATTCAGTTCACATAGCGACGATGTGTATGCGTGTTTTGAAACTCCTGTGAATATAGCGCATGCTTCGCCCGGCAAGCAATCTACACGCGAGTGGTCCTTGAATAATGTTTGTACGACGCAATTTCCATGCTTGCGATAAAACATGAACGAAGCAGAATGCTTTCAGGGGATATACGCTCAAGCAAAAAGCAATAGCACTTAAGCAAAAAGGCTGTTGTTATCGTGCTATCATGTGATGAAACGGGCATTGAAACGAACTTCGTTTACTTTTTATTACTCTGTTCTCATGCGTTCAAGAAATCAGTGCTGCCTTATTTAGCTACTAATGTTTTTAGGTGACGTTTAGTTTCGTAATATGTCCAACATAAACATACCTGTCAAAGTTCATATTTGGAGTTTTAAACAGTGATAGATCCTAGGGAAGACCACCTTTAGACTATACGGCAGTGCCAACGTACGTCCTAGTTGCGTCTGACCGCATATGACTAAGTATTAATTGTGCGTATGCGCTATTGTTATGTATACCGTTGTGACCACCCAGCACCAGGAGTAGTAAGCCAGACGATGAACCAGGCTGACACCTGTGGGGTATGCATTAAAAATTGCTATTTTTCTACCATAAAGTGCACCGCGGGTTATTGACAATACCGCGAAAAATTTCAGACACCCGCTTAGCGAACAAGCAAGAGTAAAACCGTTTGCACTGACACGCTCCCGTTCCAAGGCTAGTTATTTCCGGCTGCGCGGCGGCAGGAGCTTCCGGCATTACACGGCAGTCTGGCACCCGCAGGGCGTTTGTCTCACTCAGCGGCACGATTCTCGGAACGTATACCCACGCATCGGTTATTAATCGCTTCCAGCGTGTCAGCTTTTTTCGCACGTGTCTGGTATCGTGGCTATTCTGGTGCAGTTGACGCTGACACTCGGCCACGCGCAGCAGTGAGTACCACGGAAGCGTAATCAAGGGACCAAACTAAGAAAGATCGTGTCGCACGTCTGGATAAGCTCCCAGGATGTTCTGCCCCATATCCTCGTATCGGTTCTGCCCAATATCCTCGCACCAGCATCAACAACGAAAAACGTTGTCCTTCAGTCTGCGAAAATAAAACAGCACGAAAGACGGGACGGAAATTGGGCTTCAAAACCGGGCCGCAAGGTTCATCCATTCTAATTATTCATATGAAGCAAGCATATCTTACTTAAAAAAAAGAGTTGAACTTGCTTCCTCTTTCTACGCGCCGTCGCACTGCAACCCTTTCGCTTTTCCACAAGTTTTATCACACCTCGCTTAATCAACCACCATATATCCTCCCAGCAGCCCGTACATCTCATCGTACACGACACACTTTTCAAGTTGGCCGCCCTCGCATGCGCACTGTTACCTTTTCCGCCTCATTCCTTTTGCCATGCCGCTGCAGATTGGAACAACCTGCCCCACCAAATCGCCGCTATCACTTGCCCGTGTACGTTTACGGAGAGTGTCACTGCGCACTTTTCGCAATGAAAGTGCACTTTTATTTTATATTGTTTAGGTATACAGTTTGTCCCACTTATCACGCAGCATGATTTTAAAAAAAAGCGGGACGGCGTTATGCGAAGCAGGCCTTGTGCATATTATTCCCGGCATACTGTAGTAGCCGCAACTATTTTTTTTCGTTAATGTGAATTAATTAATTAGTCATAATTAAATTCGTCACTCCCAAAATACTCACCTAATTATCAAAATGTCAATGAGGCAAATGTGGGCATGTTGAAATGACATCTATCTGTGCTACTTTCAACAACGTACTAATTGCGTGCTGATTTTTTCCTTTCGGATTCGATTGTTG
>JALIZH010025096.1:0-34968 GCA_030522465.1 Rhipicephalus appendiculatus | reverse complement strand
GGAAAGCTTCTGCAGATGCCAGCCACTCGTCGGTGTCAACGTCAAAAGACTAGTCAGACCAAGTAGAAGATGGGAAGACATCATTGAAGAACGTTTCACCAACCTCATCATATACCTTTTGTCAAATCCCTGACTCATCTGCTTTGCTGAAGTTGCTGGTACTTCCCTCAGCCTTTCACTTGATTCGGGCATGACACTTGTCATACTGTTATGCACAGTGTCTAACTAAAAGATGTATATGACACGCAGATGTATATGACATGCAGATATATATGACAGGACAACTGGGAGGCTGTACGACCAGCCTGTCCTGCGAGCCACTGTGCCGAATGGGACGGATGCGTCAGTGACGTTGTGAAGAATGATCGAGAGCAATTTTTGACTCTATAACTTCTTTTTTATTTAAATACTGGTCAAATGGGTAACTTTAACAAAAACATTTCATTTCCCTTTCAAGACTGCAATATGTGCAGAGTAATAATGAGGAACATATGTGACCCAAGCAACAGTAATGCTGAGCAGTTGGTCCCAATTGGTGCACTACCCAGCCGCGCTGAAGCCATTGAGTTTGCCAAACTCGTCAATGACCAATATGGTGCAGCACCAGACAGACATACTCACGTCATACACGTCTGCCCCTGGGCTTCCAACTACTGCCGATGTAAACCTCTCCATGGAATTCCAATCAAAAGACGAACAAGACCATCAAAGTTGTGGAGAGCTATCACTGAATGACACTTCTCCAATCTCATCGAATACATCATGCGTCACCCCAGGCAGCTGTGTCTATTTGAAGTTGGACGTTTACCCGTCCACATCTCACTTTGTTGAAGTGAGTATTTTTTAACAGCATTTTTATTAATTGTGGTAATAGGCATTTTGGTTTATTATTGCTTTTTTTTGTTGAGTTATATATTATAGGCAAACTCGCTTCCACACTCAAGTCCAACAGAATGTGGATCATTAGCGTTCATCAACGTGACAGTAATGATGAGCAGTTCGTCCTACCTGGCGCACTACCCAGCCGCGCTGAAGCCATTGAGTTTGCCAAACTCGTCAATGACCAATATGGTTCAGCACCAAACAGACGTGCTCACGTCATACACATCTGCCCCTGGGCTTCCAACTACTGCAGATGTAAACCTCTCCATGGAATTCCAATCAAAAGAAGAACAAGACCATCAAAGTTGTGGAGAACTATCACTGAACGACACTTCTCCAATCTCATCGAATACATCACGCGTCACCCCAGGCAGCTGTGTCTATTTGAAGTTGGACGTTTACCCGTCCACATCTCACTTTGTTGAAGTGAGTATTTTTTAACAGCATTTTTATTAATTGTGGTAATAGGCATTTTGGTTTATTATTGCTTTTTTTGTTGAGTTATATATTATAGGCAAACTCGCTTCCACACGCAAGTCCAACGGAATGTGGATCATTAGCATTTATTGACGTGACAGTAATGATGAGCAGTTGGTCCTACCTGGCGCACTACCCAGCCGCACTGAAGCCATTGAGTCTGGCACCATCAGGAAGACCCAATGAATCCTGGGAACCTCTTTGACCCTCTACAGTGCAAGTAAACTGTGCAGATTTCAAGCTATTGGAACCTACCAGCAGTACAGGGATTTCTGAGGAATCTGAACGAGATGGCATCGAAGCAGCCCCTGTACAACAAACCATTCATCGGAAACAAGATGGAACTGTAAATATAGTATATATATTGCTTTTTATAGCAGATATGTGTGTCCCCACCAAAGTCTAGTTTCATACAACTCAATGGGTCAATGGACCAGTTGCAAGTTACAGTGCTTCAGACTGAGTGTAATTTGGCAGTAAGGAGATGGAAAACTGAGCTGTGTTATTGGAATTTTGAAGATATCTGTCATCACTATGACGTAGTGCAACCAAACCCAACTTTTGTCCCCGTGACAACATACTAGTCCGTTCCTGAAAGCTTGGTAATGGTTGAACGTATCCTTGAGATACAGACAGATGGCAACATCAAAAAGTTTGTAAATTAGGTATATGCAGTAATGGAAAAGACATTACCAAAGAAAAATTGCATATACATTATTTCAGCCCCCAAATTCTGGCAAAAATGATGTTTTTGATGCTATACGGACTTTTTACTTGAACACTGACAAATGGGCAACTTCAATCGTAACACATCTTTCCCATTCCAAGACTGCGACAGCAGAAGAGTTATTTTATGGAATGAACCTAACATTGAGCCATCCTCTTATGAGACTGTAAAAATGTTGTTGGGTGGTGACACATTGAGTGTAAATAAGAAATATGAGGACTGTTGAGATATATCGAACTTGTGTTAACTAATGGAAATTGTGGAAACTTTTGGATCAGACCCTGTATGGTAATGTTGTAGACATTGAAAAGGAGGACTGCACCAATCATGTAGCAAAGTGCCTTGGAACTGCTCTTCGCAAACTAAATGATTCCGTGCCACCATCACAAACGAACAGACTCCGACTCTGTCAAAAGTTCTCCTCGAACAAGCGGCATGAATAGAAGGCCACCCTCTTCAGGTAATCAGCAGAATCATGATTCAAATTTCAACACAGAGGGGGAGAAGATAGTGGGCTGCTAGGTCTCTGAAACGAACCGACAGAGGTTCAACTTCTATGCATCCGTGCCATTGTAAAAAGCAGCTCCAGTGGCTCAGTGATTAAGCAATTTATGCGGTGGCATGGCTGGAGGACCTCACCACGATACGACAGGAATAGTGTCCAAGATCATACATATAATATTTTTTTTTCATTTCTAACACAGAGTGCATTAGTTGTATTGAGTTTTTCCTGTCTTTGTGCCACTCTTTGCAGTGTGTACGCTACAGTTTCAGTGTGCCGGTCTTCGGACCGTGCCCTGTGGTGGACGTGCACAAGTGACCTCTCCGATTGTGGACCGCAAGACCTTGTATGGTCATGAACAATTGACTCATGCCAGGGGAGTGATCATGTGCTGTGGTGTGGTGCCACTCTCAGAGGACAGTGGAGAACACATCAGTGGCAAAGGTCACCTGACAAGAGACCATCACGAAGCTGACATACTACAGGTGGGCTCTCAAATCCCACCCTGGAATTGTGCACAAAATGCACGCTACTCTATGGGCTGCATATCACCATGTAACCTCCACCAAAAGGAGAGTCCATGATGGGGAAAGGGATGCCATCTCCCAAATCATATTGAGAGTTATATAGTGAACCGACTTGCCGAGTGTGCATGAATGTACATGTGTATGTAATGATTGTATTGCCTTAATTAAGCATATATCCTGTTGTGTTGTCAACTCTTGGCTCTGACTCTGTCTTTAGACCACAATCGGCGTTTGCTGGAGCACTAAAAGGACCTACCCTCAATTGTCCGAGCTTTCGTGGTGCGTTTCGGGGGCCAATACGTCAGCCCTTGGAATCCGCCCGGCGCTTGACTTCCCATTTACGGGATCAGTGACTGTGAGCAACCTCATAGGTGCGACGTATGCGGGAAGAGCTTTACCCGAAGAGAACCTATCGCGTCATAAGCGCATTCACTCAGTGAGAAGCTAAGCTTGACCCATTCTGTAGCGGTACAAATTAATCAAAAAGTAGACCACAATTCTAACATCCACATTTATGCAGACGCAGACCACAATGACTGCAGCTCCAACTGCAGGATATTTTCAGAGCGTTTCATTCTTGTGCAAATATTATCCACCCTGAAACATCACACAAAGCAAGCAGGCTAGAAATGCAGTCTGTAGCACACATATTGCCCCCAGCAGGCAGACACTGTGCATGTATGAATTGGATTCAAAAGCCACGGCCACTATATGCCTTTTCACATTACAGGACACATGTGGGCAATGCCAAGTGGACAAGTGCTTTGGCATGAGTATGCCTTTTTAGTTGAGTGTGTGTTTGCTATTTTTCTTGTAGAGATGTTCCTAGAAACTGGCACCGTTGAAAGATGCCCCATAATGGTATCTTACGAACATTGATACCCATTGTTGCTGCTTTGATGTTTTTATATATACCGTAAAAACCGGAATATAGGTCAAATTTTTTTTTCAAAAAAATGCGATGAAAAGTCGACCCTCGTCTTATATACCGGTCATCGGCAGAAAAAAATGTGGAAGTCTCGCAACAATGTGCAGCTGAAGTCAGCAGCCTCCATTGCCATCGTGAGCATCAGCAGCAGCACCGTTGGGCAACGGCATTTTGCTTTTTCTTCTGTCCCTATTGCGAGGCTAGTGTTGCTGCTTCCGTTATCCGCTATTTTCTTTTTTTTTCTATTTCCTTCAGAAGTGAGTGGTAGCGGACGGCAGTTTACGATAGGCTTTAAGAAAAAAGTTATACAGAGTCTGCCGAAGCGCACGGCGACCTTGTGGCACAACTGGAATTCGGTGCATCTGAGAAAAGCATCTGATACTGGAGGAGCCAAAAGCAGCGCATCACATCCTGCAGCAACCAAAAAAAAACTTCAACTTGTGGACGGACTGCAGTGCACCCCTAACTGGAGACGCTACTCGCCGAGTTCATCCGGGAGCTGCGTGCAAGGTTGCTACCCGTGACAGCAGAGTGCATCCGCGTGAAAGCTCTCGAGATAGCGCGCAACTCTGGGCTCCCGAGGGCGCAATTCAAGGGCTCGCCATCGTGGGTGCGCCGATTTATGAAGCGGAAGGGCTTTGCGCTGCGGCGGCGTACTTCCGTGTGCCAAAAACTGCCCGAATATTTCGATCACAAGCTGGTCGAGTATCAGCGCTTCGTCATAGAGCTTCGTTGACAGCGTTGCTACATGATGGGACACATGGGCAACGCTGACGAAACACCGGTCTGGTTTGATATGCCCTCGAACACGACTGTGACCGCTAAAGGATCAAAGCAAGTGAAGCTCTTGACAACGGGCAACGAGCATTCGCGATTTACAGTGATTCTCGCGTGCGTAGCTGATGGAAAGAAGCTGCCCCCCTTATATCATTTTCAAGAGAAAAGGGCTACCGAAAGAAGACTTTCCTCGGGATGTGGTCGTGAGAGAGAACGAAAAAGGGTTCATGAAAGAGTCCCTCATGCTTGAATGGATTCGGCTCGTGTGGAATCGGCGACCCGGTGCGCTTTTTCAGCGACCGAGCATGTTGGTCCTTGACTCATTTCGAGGCCACCTCACGGCCGATGTAAAGGGAGCCCTGTCCGATGGCAAGACGGATCTTGTCGTGATCCCTGGGGGGACTAACATCAATCCTCCAGCCACTGGACGTAGTGCTCAATAAACCCTTTAAAGATCGCGTGCACGAGCTCTACAATGAGTGGATGCTGGGCGACAATCCCAAGACCCCCCGCTGGCTGCCCAAGACGTCCACTGCTCTCGACCGTTTGTGGCTGGGTGTCGTCAGCATGGAAATCTCTCTCGGAAGAGATGGTGCGCAAATCTTTCCGCAAATGCTGCATCAGCAACGCATTGGATGGAACGGAGGACGATGCACTCTGGGACGTTACTAGTGAAAAGCAGGCGTCATCTGACTCAAGTTCAGACGAGTCTGAGTGACAGCACTTTGTGGCCTTCTGGCGTTTAAGCAACTTATGCGGTGCCACAGCTGGAGGGCCTCACCGTGATACCACAGAAATAGTGTCCAAGATCTTTTTTTTTTTTTTTTTTTTTTTTTTTTTTTTTTTTTTTTTTTTTTTTTTAAACACAGAGTGCATTAGTTGTATTGAGCTTTTTCCTGCCTTTGTGCCACTCTTTGGAGCGTGTGCGCTATAGTTTCAGTGTGCCGGTCTTCGGACCGTGCCCTGTGGTGGACGTGCACAAGTGACCTCTCCGATTGTGGACCGCGAGATCTTGTATGGTCATGAACAATGACTCATGCCAGGGGAGTGATCATGTGATGTGGTGTGGTGCAACTCTCAGAGGACAGTGGAGAACACATCAGTGGCAAAGGTCACCTGACAAGAGACCATCACGAAGCTGACATACTACAGGTGGGCTCTCAAATCCCATTTTGGAATTGTGCACAAAATGCACGCTACTGTATGGGCTGCATATCACCATGCAACGTCCACCAAAAGGAGAGTCCATGATGCGGAAATGGATGCCATCTCCCAAATTCCCGTGAAATCTAGGGAGCTCACACAAAGAGTGAAGTGGGTGGGCACGACGGTATGTGGCAGAAAACGAGGTCATAACAGCCCCAATGGCACTGGCAGAGTTGTGTCCCTTGAGAGTGAACTCTGTTTGGACTCCTAAGTACTGACAAGACTAGCCTGCTGTCGACATAAGGCTCAGCCTAATAAAGGGGAGCAAATTTGGCAAGCATTTCATGGCCCGGTCTGTGAGCAAAATGCTAATTGCTCGGCCCATGCAATAGAAGCAGAAGATGCAATGCAGATACAGCAAAGGAGCCAGACTTACTATACACCATTACGGTTCGACAAGTTCCACAGTGAAGGAGACTCAACAGTTTACATGCCAGCTGTTGAAGTGAATGTCTATGGTGATGCTGTAAACATTGAAAAGGAGAACTGCAACAATCATGTGGCAAAGCACCTGAGGACTGATCTTCGCTAACTCATGGAGCCACTGCCAAGAGGGGAGAAGCTGAAAGAGCCTGTGATTCAGAAGCAGCAGACCTATTATCATGTTGCCATCACAAGCGATAGGGGCAGCATTAAAGACATGCACCAGGATATATGGGCCTCCTACTTTCATTGTTGCTCACCAGACGGTGGTAGCAGCCACAAATTCTGCCCAGATGAACCAGAATCCTGGTGCAAACACACGCATGCCGAAGCCTTGGGCGAATCTGCACCGACCCACACACCCCTGCTCACCAAGGCCCAGGGAAAGGCAATACTCCCCCCATCTACAAAAGGCTCAATGATGAAAGGCTGCTGGCCCGTTGTGTTCAGGGCAAAATTCAGAATGGTGCAGTGGAGTCACTAAACAGTACAAGTTGGTTCCTCTGTCCAAAGTCCCAATTTGCCTCAAAATATGTTGTAGAGATGGCCACTGCTATGGCTGTTGTGTGGTTCAATCGAGGGCACTTCAGCTTTGAAAGTGTCCAGGAAGAGCTGGGCGTGCTCCCACCTCACAACCTGGTTGCACTTGGCACATCACGGGACAGCACACACCAGAAAAAAAATGTCTGGCAAACTAACAGGAGATACAAGGGATCATCAACTTGCGCTGAAAAAGAAGAGCCGTGAGGGAGAAACTTATGGTGCTAGCTCATTTTAGTGGCAGTGGCCACTAGAAGAATAATTTGCCTCTTTTGTGTGCAAATTTGATCACACTTCATGATCTTCTTCATAAATACAGTAGACTCGATAATTCAAACTCGAGGGGACCTCAGGATTTTGTTTGAATAATCAGACATTTGAATTATGAGACGTTCTCATAAACATGGCTAAGGGAAACATATCAACTAGTGTCACGATGACTATTGTTATAGATGGGCAATACTGCCCATCTATAACTGACTAACTGATGAGAAGCTGCTGACCCACTGTGTCCAGGACAAAAGTTGAAATGCAGCAAAGTCACTGAAGAGCAAAATGTTGCTCTTCTGTCCAAAAATACCATTTGCCTTTCGATTTGTTGTGGAGCCATTCTCACACTCGCTACTTTCTTTCATCGAACATCAGGAGAGCACAATGCAAGCTACCTTCACTCCCAAGAGCATTACTAGAGCACGAAAACTGGCTATGGACCTTGGGCACAATGCGATGCTATATTAAATTGGCGGCATGGGACAGCCCATGGTTTTGGCAGCCGAGAACGCCTTCCTTTTAGAGGCAGCCAAATACATTTTTCGCGGTACGACATGACGTAAAAGCATGGCCATTGTAAGCGCGCCAAGTGATTGTAATGGCAACTGCTGCATGTAGGACTAACGCTAACACGGTAGCCTGATGATGATGATAGCACCGCGAAATGCCGAAACCGGAACTGTGAAATCTGGCCGAACATTCTGGGCAGAAATTTCGCATCATAAAATGGAGAAAACCCTCAGACTATATGCGGGTTTTTATGGTATGTCCTGCTGCATTCGTGGAGATGAATGAGCTAAGCGGTCACATTCTGACTCAACGGTGTCACAAACGAGCGCTGGAACCACCCTCAAAAGCGCGTCAAAACAGACGGCGCCAGCCGATCAGACTGGGCGTGCTCTGCGGGCGACCCCAGGAAAGGCGCCAGCAACTGTCGCTTCTCCAAAGCGTACACCACCTCACCTCCTCCACACACAACGCACACCGTGAAAGCGAACACCACACAACATCGGAGAATTCGAAAAGCCAATGCGGCTGCTACCGGCGCGCGTCCGTCTACGCAGTAGAACCTACTAGAAAGACGTAGTCCGACGTGAGTCAGCACGGCTCACGTGCTGTGCACACGTGAGTCGTGTGGAATGTTTGCGAACTCGAGTGCGGCCTGATATAAGTGGGCGACAATGCAGAGTCCGAGGTGGGTCGATGAAGAGCGGCAAGAAGAGCCATGTAACGGGCCAACGACCCAGGGGAACAACAATTAACAACAACAATAACACGCTGGATTCTGCGTGTTACCTAGAAGAGAAACATTGGGACACATTTCAAGAATTGGTGGACTGGA
Organism: Rhipicephalus appendiculatus; assembly: GCA_030522465.1. Lineage (NCBI taxonomy): Eukaryota > Metazoa > Arthropoda > Arachnida > Ixodida > Ixodidae > Rhipicephalus > Rhipicephalus appendiculatus. The sequence goes on along the minus strand of JALIZH010025096.1, from coordinate 26,367 downwards.
CATCATCGGTGAATATCTCAGGACCATAAGAGTTCTAAAGATTTTGTAAAGCGTAACATTGTATTTTCAGCACGATTGGTTTGTTTACAGTCGCCGACCGATTTTTCGGACGCCCGATTTTTCGGACCTGCCTGAATATCCGGACTCTGCCATGGCACCGTCACGCGCTCCATAGAGTCAATGTATAACACCGACCGAAATTTCGGACGTGTGAGACACTTATCGTTCGATTTTCCGGACTTTTCCTTTCAATCGCAAGCCAAAAGCTACCGAAATCCGCCGAAAACACGCCGACAACACACCACACCGCTGCCATTTTGTTTTTCTGCAGCCTCGAACCCGCGTTACACGTAATGGTCAGCTGCTCTCGTACATAGCCTCGATAGCAGGCACGTGCCTCTTGATCGTCGGACCGTCGACGGCGCCGCCATGTGCCGCTTTGTTGACAGTCCGAGCCTCCGAGGCAGTCGCATGGCAGTTGTTCGTCAGTCGCCTCTTTAGCTGTTTGCATCGCCGCTAAAGTGAGCTCACTTTATCGCCGCTTCAACAACCGATCGTGGTTTTATCGCCACTTGTGACCGATGGCTCCGACACCACCATCCCCGCGCGCCTCCTCGACAACAGCTTCAAAGCGAGGAAAGTACAGCCGTTTGACGATGGAAAAGAAGGCCGCCATTATCAGGCAAGTGCTAAGTGGCCGGTCGCAAGCGGATGTCGCAAAGCAGTTCGAAATCTCGAAGCAGACAATATCGGACTACCTTAAAGACAAGGTGAGGATTCTAGCAGCTGCCGAGAATTCAGCTGGAGCGCGACTGAAGAATGTCAGCCAAGGTGCCCACCCAAAACTTGAGGAAGCTATCCTTATATGGTTGAAAGCCATGATTGCCCGACAGGTGCCGGTTTCCAGTGATGTGCTGAAGAAAAAGGCGGAAACCCTGGCGCTTCAGATGAATATTGAGGGTTGTAAGTTTAGCGATGGCTGGGTCCGAAATTTCAAAAAAATAAATGACTTTAGCTTTAAGAAAATGTGCGGCGAGAGTGCCGCGGTCGACCAGTCGGCGGTTGAAAGTTATCGTTGTGGTCGGCTACAATCCTTGCTCCAGCAGTTCGCTCCCGAAGATACGTTTAACTGCGATGAAACCGGGTTGTTCTATAAATTGCTACCTGAAAAAAACCCTTGCCTTCGCTGGGGACCCTTGCCACGGAGGCAAACATAGCAAGGAGCGCCTTACAGTCCTTGTTGGCAGCAACATGCTCGGTACTGAAAAGCTTCCAATGTTGGTTAACGGAAAATCGAAGAATCCCAGATGTTTTAAGGGAGCGCGTATTCCAGTGTTGTATGAAGCCAACAAGAAGGCATGGATTACCCAGAAGCTCTTCGAAGAATACCTTCGGAAGCTCGACAAGAAGTTTGAGCGGCAAGGACGCAAAGTTCTAATGATGGTGGACAATTGCGCTGCACATGGCCACGTGAAGGATCTCAAAGCCATGCAACTAGAATTCTTGCCGCCAAACACGACGTCCCTACTACAGCCCATGGATCAAGGAGTTATCCGAACCCTCAAGCAGCTCTACCGGTCACGCGTGCTTAGTCGCATGGTCCTATGCGTGGACAGTGGCAAAAGCTACTCCGTCGATTTGCTGTCTGCTCTCGGCATTCTTTCAGACGCATGGAAGGCGGTTACCGAGAGCACAATCCGCAACTGTTTCCGCCACGCGGGTTTCGCGATCAGACAAGTGCCGTCATCATCTGATGATTACGGTAGTGAACCTGATGAACCCTGTCCATCCGCTGACCTTATTGAACATTTGCGCGCTGCAGGCGCCGTTCCCATGGAAGTCACAATGGAGAAGTTTGCTAACGCCGACAGCGAAATCGAGGTCTGCGCCGAACTAACCGACGACGAAATAGTTCACCAGGTGCTGGAAAATGACGACTCTGGCTCCGACAACGAGGAACCAGTGACTGCGCTACCTACTAGTGTTGAACTAACGCGAGCACTCATGGTGCTTTCTTCTGTGTACAGCGAGAACGTCACCCTCGCCGACGTTCAAGCCGACCTGTTGGTACGGCAACGTAGCGCCCCGCAGAAGCATATTGACCAGTTTTTTAAGCCGCTCGGCAAATAAAGTGACTTTTTTTCGCGTGGATTCATTTTTTCGGACTGCCCGATTTTTCGGACGCTTTTTCGGCCCCTTGAGGGTCCGAAAAATCGGTCGGCGACTGTATTCCCATTGTCCTAATCATATTGCGAGTTATATAGCGAACCGACTTGCCGAGTGTGCATGAATGTACATGTCTATGTAATGATTGTATTGCCTTAATTAAGAATATATTCTGTTGTGTTGTCAACTCTTCGCCCTGACTCAGTCTTTGGACCACAACCGGCTTTCGCTAGCGCACTAAAAGGACCTACCCTCAATTGTCCGAGCTTTCGTGGTGCATTTCGGGGGGCCGATATGTCAGCCCTTGGAATCCGCCCAGCTATTGCCTTCCCATTTACGGGATTAGTGACAGTGAGAAATCTCATAGGTACAACGTATGCGGGAAGAGCTTTACCCGAAGAGAACCTATCGAGTCATAAGCGTGTTCACTCAGTGAGTAGCTAAGCTTGGCTCAGTTCTTTAGCGGTACAAATTAATCAGAAAGTAGACCACAATTCTCACATCCCCATCTACAAAAACCACAATGACTGCAGCTCCAACTGCAGGATATTTTCAGAGCATTTCATTCTTGTGGTAATATTATCCACCCTGAAACATCACACAAAGCAAGTAGGCTAGAAATGCAGTCTGTAGCACAGACATTGCCCCCAGCAGGCAGACACTGTGCATGTATTAATTGGATTCAGGAGTCATGGCCACTATATGCCTTTTCACATTACAGGACACATGTGGGCAATGCCAAGTGGACAAGTCCTTTGGCATGAGTACGGCGGACGCGCAAGCTGCCGCCTTTTCTGATATTTAAGAGAAAGACGCTCCCCAAAAACGAGTTATTCCCGCCCCGGGATATACGTCAGGTGCAACGATAAGGGCTGGATGGACAGCACCAAGATGAAGGAGTGGATCCGTGTTGTGTGGGGGAAGACGTCCGGGCGCGCTCCTCAACACTCCAGCTATGTTTGTGCTAGACGCATTTAGAGGCCACTTGACAGATGAGGTCAAGGAAGCGCTCGGCAAGTCCAACACCGACCTTGTTGTCATTCCCGGAGGAATGACGTCGCAGCTCCAGCCACTGGATGTCTGCATTAATAATACTTTTTAAATCTCATACGACGGGAATACGAGCAGTGTAAAGCGTAACATTGTATTCGCAGCACGATTGGTTTGTTTATTCCCACTGTCTGCCCATCATAAATTAAACACTCCAGCTATGTTTGTGCTAGACGCATTTAGAGGCCACCTGACCGATGAGGTCAAGGAAGCGCTCGGCAAGTCCAACACCGACCTTGTCATTTCCAGAGGAATGACGTCGCAGCTCCAGCTACTGGATGTCTGCATTAATAATACCTTTAAGGATCTCATACGACGGGAATACGAGCAGTGTTGTGGGGGGTGCTATCACCCGCTGTAAGATCGTTTGCACCTCATGGCGCGCGCGTCTCGCGGTTAAGCCGCAGTTTGGGTTGACGGCCGTCGAGCGGAAGGTGGCGTTGTGCTCGCGCGGGTGATTATCATCATCATCAAGGTTAGCACGGTGGCGCCAGCAGCGCCGCTGGGCGGCGAAGCTGGTGGGCGCACGGGAAGAAAGAGTCTCTTTGGCGTCGGGGCGGCGATCGGGACGGACGTCTTCCTGCAGGGGGTAGGCGGGATGCGACAGCCGCGGGTCGCTTCCCGTCGGGCCCCTCGTGGTGAGTCGACCGTCCGCGATGCCGCCTTCGCGTTACCTTGTGGTTGTTGTTATGTTGATTGAGCGTATTGGAATTTGTATAATTGATTTTAGCGCATTTGATTTATGATTCGGCTAGCGAGCTCGTCTTATAAAAGCAGTTAAATAAATGTACACGATGTTTGGTTTGGTCCGAAGGTGTCTACTGTCTCCGTGTGCTCCGAGAGCGGCGTTCTCATTACGAGACCCCACAGTGTAAAGCGTAACATTGTATTTGCAGCACGATTGGTTTGTTTATTCCCATTGTCTGCCCATCATAAATTAAACACTCCAGCTATGTTTGTGCTAGACGCATTTAGAGGCCACTTGACCTTGACCGATGAGGTCAAGGAAGCGCTCGGCAAGTCCAACACCGACCTTGTTGTCATTCCCGGAGGAATGACGTCGCAGCTCCAGCCACTGGATGTCTGCATTAATAAGACCTTTAAGGATCTCATACGACAGGAATACGAGCAGTGGCTGGAGGCTAGCAATCGCCAACTGACTCCATCGGACCGCATGAAGCGAGCGCCAGTCAGCGAGGTCGCTCGATGGATTCACAATGCTTGGGAGGCCTTGCCGTCGGCAATAGTGTCACGGGCATTCCTGAAGTGCTGCCTCTCGAACAGTCTGGACGGCATGGACGACAACGCGGTTTTTGCCGACAGCGATAAGGACTCGAGCAGCGAGGAAGAATAATCAGGCGAGCAAGTGATTCTAGCATTTTCGACGGCTGTAAATATAAATAAAGCTCTGCAGGCGACCCCTTTTTGATTGCTGTTTACATTAGCATCACTTCTCGTTATAATCGTAATAAACATTTTTTCCTTGAGACCGATAGTACCCCCTTCGCGTTATATTCGCGGTTGCGTTACTTACGTGCAAATACGGTACTTTCACGTGCAACATGACTTAAAATCGTGGCCGTCGTAAGCGCACCAAGTGATTGTAATGGCAACTGCTGCATGTAGGACTAACGCTAACACAGTAGCCTGATGATGATGATAGCACCGCGCAATGCCGAAACCAGGACTGTGAAATCTGGCCGAAAATTCTTGGTATCCGCACATAGTACGGGGCAGAAATTTTGCATCATAAAATCTAGAGAAAACCCTCAGACTATATGCGGGTTTTTACGGTATGTCCTGCTGCATTTGCAGAGATGAACAAGCTAGGAGGGCACGTGCCGACTCTCAACAGTGAGCAACCTCATAGGTGCGACGTATGCGGGAAGAGCTTTACTCGAAGAGAACCTCTCGCGTCATAAGCGTATTCACTCAGTGAGTAGCTAAGCTTGACTGTCAGTTCTGTGGCGGTACAAATTAATCAAAGTAGACCACAATTCTAACGTCCAACTCTACGAAAGCCACAATGACTGCAGCTCCAACTGCAGGATATTTTCAAAGCGTTTCATTCTTGTGCTAATATTATCCACCCTGAAACATCACACAAAGCAAGTAGGCTGGAAATGCAGCCTGTAGCGCACATATTGCCCCCAGCAGGCAGACATTGTGCATGTATGAATTGGATTCAGGAGTCACGGCCACTATATGCCTTTTCACATTACAGGACACATGTGGGCAATGCCAAGTGGACAAGTCCTTTGGTAGTATTTTTAGGTGGGCGTGTGTTTGCTATTTTTCTTGTAGAGGCGTTCCTAGAAACTGGCACCGTCGCAAGATGCCCCATAATGGTATCTTACGAACGTTGATACCTGTTGCTGCATTGATGTTTATATATATATATATATATGAACTAATAAGATGTAGCCTTTATTTAGGCTTTACTCTTTCATACGTGGTGCCAAGTTTACTTGTATGTGCATGGGGACTGATGTGTTCTGGATCAGGCAAAAAATGTGGAACTATTGAGCCCAGTGCAAGGTTGACATTACTTTCTCCACAAAAAGCTCCCCCTTTATGTTGCAATGTGATTTAGTGCCCTCTTTATGGTCTATACTTCACTATGACCACCACTCGCTTGTAGTGTGAATGTGCTGACTTAAGACTTTGGCAAGTGTTTCTAACAGTCAGCCCATCATACTTTTTTTTTTTATTGTAACCATAACATAGTTCACAAAACTACCTGCACAAAGTTCACAGCCACCAAACGTGAATGTTTATATTGATCAGTTATTCCCACAGAACTCTGTCTCTTCTGTGTCACTTGTAGTTCCGGTTTGATGTAATAGAGGCCGCGTTTTATGCGTGCCGGGCGCGATCAGTTTCGATTTCACCCCTAAAATTCGATGATGAATATCTCAAATTACGTGCAACTTCTGCAATTTCTAAAAAATGGGTATGCCATAAATAATTGGCAAGTATTTGAAATCAGCGTAAAAAGCTCCATAAATAATACAAGTTTCATTGCTCTAGGGTGAAATATATTGTCACGTGGTCGTGACGTCGACGAAGGCAGTAGGCAGTAGTCCGAGATGAAACTGTTTATTAGGCCGAACTTGTGGCCGGTAAACTGAAGGTGAGATTACAGCAATAAACGCTGGCACAGATAGCGGCGAACAGAGCGTCGGCCGTCGATCAACTGTACATCGTTGGAACGCGCCGGCTTTTATAACGCACGCGTCGAACATTCTAGCCTTATCACTAGTCGTCGCGGAAGCTCTGGAATAAGCTGGTCGGTTCGCGTCCGGCGCGCAATCTTAACAAGACGATCTACTATAATCGCGAAGGTTCTCGAACACTAAGGCGTGGTCTGCGCCGAGCATTACTGACAGTCTTTGTGGGCGAAAAGCGAATACAGCAAACGCGAGAATAAGAAACACGCGTGGCAATGCCCCCCTCTGAAAAAGCATCGTCCCGATGCTTAAAACGGAACACGGGGAAAAAAATGCATGCAACAATAAACAACAACAATAAAGCAAGAAAGTACAATAATACAGCAATAGGTGCAGTCCTCAGGTTCGCTAACGCGCGTAGTACGGCTTAAGGCGTACGACATGGACGACTTCAGGTCGCGTACGGCGCCGTTGAGAGTTGGTAATGCCGTCCGGGACAACCTCGTAGTCCAGAGCGCCTAGACGTCGAAGCACTTTGTATGGCCCGAAGTATCGCCGAAGAAGTTTTTCACAAAGTCCACGTCGGCGTATCGGAGTCCACACCCAAACGCGGTCGCCGGGCTGGTATTCCACGAAGCGCCGTCGAAGGTTGTAGCGGCGGCTGTCAGTCACCTGCTGATTCTTGATACGTAGGCGGGCGAGTTGTCGGGCTTCTTCGGCGCGATGTAGGTAGGTGGTGACGTCGATGTTTTCCTCGTCCGTGACGTTTGGTAACATGGCGTCAAGCGTCGTTGATGGGCTCCGTCCGTAGACCAACTTGTACGGCGACAGCTGCGTCGTTTCTTGCACTGCCGTGTTGTACGCGAAGGTCACGAACGGAAGGATGTCATCCCATGTCTTGTGCTCGACGTCGACGTACATGGCCAGCATGTCGGCGATGGTCTTGTTTAGACGTTCGGTGAGGCCGTTGGTCTGTGGGTGGTAGGCGGTGGTGCGGCGGTGGCTTGTTTGGCTGTATCTAAAAATGGCCTGAGTTAGCTCTGCAGTAAAGGCCGTACCTCTGTCGGTGATGAGGACCTCTGGGGCGCCATGACGCAGGACAATGTCTTCAACGAAGAATTTCGCTACCTCGGCGGCACTGCCTCTAGGTAGGGCCCTTGTTTCGGCGTAGCGGGTGAGGTAGTCGGTAGCTACGACGATCCATTTATTCCCGCAATTCGATGTAGGAAACGGCCCCAGTAGGTCCATACCGATTTGCTGAAACGGGCGGTGAGGTGGTTCGATCGGCTGAAGAAAGCCTGCTGGTTTTGTCGGCGGTGTCTTGCGTCGCTGACAGTCTCGACATGTCCTGACGTAACGAGCGACGTCGGCGGCAAGGCGTGGCCAGTAGTACTTCTCTTGTATCCTTGCGAGCGTTCGGGAAACACCGAGGTGTCCAGCCGTCGGGTCATCGTGTAGGGCCAGGAGGACTTCTGGCCTCACTGCTGAGGGAACCACGAGGAGGTGTTCGGCTCGAAGGGGCGAGAAGTTCTTCTTTAGGAGAACTCCGTTTCGCAGGAAGAACGACGCCAGTCCTCTCTTGAATACCTTCGGAACAGTGGTGCTCTTGCCCTCGAGATATTCTATAAGGCCCCTTAGTTCTTGGTCCGCTCGCTGTCGCTCGGCGAAGTCGTCGGCACTTATGGTTCCCAGGAAGCAGTCATCATCCTGGTCGTCCCTGCGGCGGTGGGTCGACGGGGGCACGAGATAGGCAGTCGGCGTCGGAGTGTTTTCGCCCGGACTTGTAAACGACGGTAACGAGAGGTACTGGGATCGATACCCAGCACCTCCACCAGATGTCACGTGGTCGTGACGTCGACGAAGGCAGTAGGCAGTAGTCCGAGATGAAACTGTTTATTAGGCCGAACTTGTGGCCGGTAAACTGAAGGTGAGATTACAGCAATAAACGCTGGCACAGATAGCGGCGAACAGAGCGTCGGCCGTCGATCAACTGTACATCGTTGGAACGCGCCGGCTTTTTATAACGCACGCGTCGAACATTCTAGCCTTATCACTAGTCGTCGCGGAAGCTCTGGAATAAGCTGGTCGGTTCGCGTCCGGCGCGCAATCTTAACAAGACGATCTACTATAATCGCGAAGGTTCTCGAACACTAAGGCGTGGTCTGCGCCGAGCATTACTGACAGTCTTTGTGGGCGAAAAGCGAATACAGCAAACGCGAGAATAAGAAACACGCGTGGCAATATATATACTGGGTGTGTTCGAGAAGCATTTCCTGTTAATTTGTCTTTTGTGCGACTACTCATGACTGGCTTGAAAACAATAAAAGTAGCACAGAACAAATCCAGAAGACCCAATCAAAATTGCTTCCATTGTTGAGTCTTGTGCAACCTGCTGTTGATCTATATGTATCTATATTTTAGTGCTACAGTTATTTCTCTGTTGTGGTGAGAAATAGATTTTCTTAATTATATAATGGAAAGGTAAATAAAGAAGAATAACTGCTGATAGAACCTGCAGACATTACCAAATAAGCGTACCACAAGTCCACGAACTTTGTTCAATATTAAATAAGGATGGCTTCAAAACCCATGTCCCGTCCTCAGAAGGAAAATAACGACTTCTGCCACTTGTTAGACTGCAGTGCCCTTCTGGGCCTGTCGCTTTCCAGTGAGCAAGCCTTCTTGTGTATACAGCATAGACCTTTTATAATGTAACCGCCTATAGTGCGGGACCAGATAATGCGGTTTTTTGTGACCACCAGTTCACCTCCCATTGAGTTCATTGTGTTAGCGCGCCGCTTAGTGTGCAGGTGCGCCCGATGACAGACCTGGTATAGTGCGGTTTCTTTGAAGAGCGCGCCCCGCTGCACTCTCTACAAACAAATAAAACGAAGAGATAGAACTCGTTGCCAACCCCCCTCAAGGAGGAAAAAAAACGCACGAAGAAAAGAAGCGCGAGCAGCCTCTCTCTTCTCTCTCTTTTCTTCTTTTTTTATCCTCCTTTGTGTAGCGCCGCAGCCGAGCCGACCAGGCGCAAGCGCCGTCGGAACAGCGATGAGGGCGAGAGAGAGACGTCGTTGGGAAGGTCCATTCATTCGTGGGGCGTGGCCGGTTAACTGGCTTACTCCGACACATTCCAGTCTTTCACTCTCTGGTTTGTGGCGTGTGCGTGCTTGCCTCAAAGAGTGTCGCCAGCGTTGTAGGCCTAGCCACCGGAAAACGTGTGTTGGAACTCCGCGCGTCTTGTGCGCAGCCGGTACACGTGTTTCATTATCGATCTTGTGACGCCTTGTGTCGTGCTGCACTGAGCTGCCATGCCGCCCGATCCATCCAACCCACAAAAACGGCAAACTTTGACGAAGCAGAGCATCGTAAAAGATGTTGAAAGTGGAATGAAGAAGGTTTCCGTCGCTCGTGCATTGATCGCCGACACGAGTGTCGGCTATTTGTAAAAACAAAGGAAAGGTGCGACAGCAGCTTCAAGGGCATGCTGGATCCCTCGCAAGAAAGCGGATTCGTGTATCAACACATGAAGACGTGGACGCCGCTTTGTACAAGTGGTTTTGCGAGGTGCGTGCCCAGAATGTACCTGTGAGCGGTCCGCTTCTGCAAGCAAAAGCCAGGTCACTTCCCACCTTACTGGGAATTGATGGCTTCAACCTGTTAAACGGGTGGATACAGCGCTTTAAGGACCGACATGGAATCAGCTGTCATGTAATCGCCGGCGAGAGTGCAGAAGTCGACTACTCTGCTGTTCAGGCCTGGCTCAATGTAAACATTGAGACCATGTTGTCGAAATATGCTGAGTGGGACATTTACAACGGGGACGAGGCTGGTGTATTTTATGAATTTCTTCCAAACCGAACTCTCGTACTGCCCCACGAGCGCTGCTCGAGCAGAAAGGCTTTAAAGGAGCGTTTTACCGTTCTCTTCTGCGCCAATATGGATGGCAGCGACAAGAGGCGCCTGTTTGTGATTGGGAGGTCGACGCGGCCGCGCTGCTTCAAAAAAAAAGAGAGTGCCTTCCAGTCGCATACAAAGCAAACAGCAAGTCTTGGATGACACGAGAGCTGTCCGCGAACTGGCTTCAGAAATTTGATGAAGATATGATGTCAGAAAAGCGGCAAGTCGTCTTGGTTCTTGAAACCTGCAGTGCGCATCATGTAAATTTGAAGCTAAAGGCAGTGAGCCTCAAATTCTTGCCCGCAAATACGACTGCCAAGAGCCAGCTGATGGACCAAGGCGTAATTGCGGCAGTGAAGGCACATTATAAAAGGCGCATATGTGAAAGGCTGCTGATAAACATTCGGCGAGATGAACGAATGAAGGTTAATTTGCGTAATGCCATCGACATGGTGACGGCATCTTGGTGGCAGATAAATCCATCGACCATCGCGAAGTGCTTCGATCAGGCTGGGTTTGTTCGCAACACCGCAGCCAGCGATCGGGACACGACGAGCGACGATGATGAAGCCGTCAACATGGATGATGTGTGGTCCGACCTAGTGCGAAAGAACATTGTTGGTCAGGACGACACCTTCGAAGGCTTTGTGAACGAGGATTGTGACGACATTGTCTGCGAACAAGCAGACACTGACGAGGCAATTGTGCCAGCTCTTCAGGATCGCGGTAACGAGGTATCAGACGACGATACTGATGAGGAGGACCGCACACCGGGACTTTCATCCAGGGATGCACTGGACTATGGCAGCAAGCTTAAGGGGAGATGCGGGTTGAAAAATCGCGTTTTTTGCGAAAATTTCCACTTTTGAGATATTGCTTCTCAAATCACTTTTGATCATTCAACTATCATTTCCCCAAATGTCACAGCTGAATTCGAATGAGAAAGTGGTAAAAAATCGATCTGCATCAGCGAAGGTAGCTCTCGAAGTCACAAATTCGCGCATGCAACGCCTATTTTTGAAAATCCGCCACTCGGCAACGCGATGTCGTCCGCCATCGCGGTTTGTTCGGGTGACGTAGATCAAGCCTCCTCCTAGTGTACAGGCGTCCCCCTAGTTTCGTATTCTGGCAAGAAATTTAAAAAAACAGTCGTTTCGAAGTCGGTTTTCAGCCAAGCTGCAGCCGCTCTGGCCATCTCTACTGGTCACATGGTATGCTACCGTGGCCGCCATTGGCTACATCTGATCGGCCCCGCTCGCGGAGCGCTTGGGACAATCGACGCTTGCCGTGCGTTTCCATGTTTTTCCGAATCCGCTATGGATCACTCGAAGAAGCGACACTTTCGAGCACGGAAGTTTGCAAGCAAGAATCAGTACCGAGGGCGTCGCCGTAAGCCGAAGCGCAAAGCAGACGTGGAAGAATGCGAGTCGCTGGCCGCTAGGCCTAATCAAGGCAGCGGGGATACAGCAGTTTGCGGGAACTTCAACGAAATCGACGCCGCGATCAAGTTCATCAGCGCGTCCGAAAAGAAGATTGAACAGTTTGAAAGCGAGAGAACGAAGAGTGTTGGTGGTTCTGTGAGCCGTGCCGTTTGTCCAACGTGCCACACCGCTGGACTCGTCGTCCGCGACACCGCAAGCAAACGAAAGGGTCTCTCTTTGTTCCTCGAGCTGTACTGTGATAACAGTGAATGTCCCGAGTCGGTGGTTTCTGCCGCGCATAGTTCACGGAGTGTTGTGCCGGAAGGACAGCCCATCGATGCCGGTGAAGACTGGAGCTACCGAAGCGGCTGCTTGCGCGACAGCTTCGCCGTCAATGTGAAGGTAGTTGTGGCTGCGCGTGCGATAGGCATTGGGCATGAACAGCTGTCGCCTTTTTGCGCTATTCTTGGCCTGCCAACGTCCATGCATCATAAGACTTTTATTGCAATCGGCAAAAAAGTTCATGCTGCAGCTACCAAAGCTGTGCAAGAAAATTTGGCGAAGGCGAGGATAATAACTAAAGAGAAAGCGGATGGGGCTGATGTTGCTGTCATGTATGATGGTACTTGGCAAAAGAGAGGGCACAAGTCATAATGGCATAGGCACTGCTGTGTCTGTGGACACTGGTTTGTGCCTAGATTTTGAGGTGCTCTCGAATTATTGCCTCGCCTGTAGCCGGCACCAGGACTTGGGTGCTGAGGAAGAAATTTGGCAAGCGTTCCCACAGTCCTGTCTGTGAAAAAAATACAGAGTGCTCCTCTCATGCCATGGAGACTGAGGCAGCTTTGCGCATATGGGGCAGGACACCCTCGTACACAACACCGTTGCGCTTCACCAAGTTCCTCAGTGACGGGGACAGCAAAGCTTACACCGCTGTCGCTGAGGCCAAGGTATATGGTGAAGTTGTTGTGAACAAGGAGGAGTGCACGAACCATGTGGCCAAGCGTCTTGGCACTGCTCTTAGGAAACTCCCGACACGACTTCCACGAGGAGAAAAGCTGACAGATGGCACGATTCAGAAGCTGCAGAACTATTACTGTATTGCAATAACAAACAACAGGGGTGATATCCTGAAAATGCATCGTGCCATCTGGGCCTCGTATTTCCACTCGTCATCAAGCAACACCGCAGGCAGCCACCGATACTGTCCAGAAGGGGTGACTTCCTGGTGCAAACATAGGCGAGCCGAAACCCTTGGGGAGCCCACACCCGACCACACACCAATCTTGACCAAGGCTCCGAGATTGGCTGTGCTTCCCATATACAAGCGCCTCACAGATGAAAAATTGCTGGGTCGCTGTCTTCAAGGAAAGACACAAAATGCTGCGGAATCCTTGAACAGCAAAATCTGGCTGTTGTGTCCGAAGACGAAGTTTGCCTCCCGGACAACAGTAGAAACTGCAGCTGCAATGGCCGTGCTGTGGTTTAATAAAGGACATTCGAGCTTTGAACACGTGCTACAAGAGCTTGGTGTAGTGCCACCAGATCAATTGATCACCCTGGGCCAATTCCGCGACCAGAGGAGAATACAAAGAATGTCCGCGTGCGAGACAGCCGAGGCAAGGGCTCATCGTCGCAACATGGCAAAGAATGCACGCCTCGATGACTCACTTCTGAAGGAGTGAGAAGGACGTACACATGGACCAGGACGATTTTAAATGCCCTAGCTGTGTCAAGGGTGGGCACTTCTATGCTCTCACAAAGTTTCATGCAAATCGCACTGTGTAATCATGAGTAAACTTATTTATAAGTTTCACATGCATTTTTCTCAATTTCTATTTTGAGGTAATTCTCGCATGTTGTGCACACACTTTCTAACACATAAAATAGTCCTATCTTGATGAAATTTTGCACAGATCTTCGTCAGCCACTATAGAATACAGGTATCTACTTAAGGTTGCGATATACATAGCAGATTTTTTGTTCCACAACTTGATATGCTGATAGGGAGATGTAAAATGTACATTTGGTACCCTTGATTTTTTTTAAAGAATGTAGCAAGCTAATCCCTTACTTGAGGTACTTTTCTGTATTGTAATGCTCAAGTGCAGCAAAATGGGCCATTTTGGAATTCTGGGTGAAAATTTTTAATAAGCTCAGAAGTGTGCACAAAAAACCCTATATTTTGTTATTAAAGTTGTAATAACTCTGGAACTATTGTATGTACTCTAATCTAACGCGCACCTTTTTTCCGGTAAAACGGGTCCAAAAGTCGCATGCGCGTTAGAATCGAGTACAAAAAAAAAAAAAAAAAAAAAAAAAAAAAAAAAAAAAAAAAAAAAAAAAAGACTGTTAAACTCGGTTATCATATCGCCATCGGCATTTCAAAAATGGCTGCCTCCAACGCGCCTCGGCCATTTCTGCCATTGTTTCAGTTCGTACATGTGCTGAGGAGTTTGTCATCTTGTTCTGCGTTCGCATCGACGGCATGGAAGTGCCGACTCCAAAGACTCGACGAGTGCACCACGATATGGCATTTAAAAGAAAAGTTATTACCGTATAGTGCGGAATATAGGTCGAGGTTTTTTCCAAAAAATATTGCTAAAAAGTCACCCCTCGACTTATATACCGGTCCTTGGCACAATCTCAATTATCGTCTGGCAACATAAGGGTGCCGCAGACCTTTTGGCATCCGCATCGTTATCGCCTCCATCTTGACCGACGCCCGGCTGTTCGACCGACGCCATCTTGTCTTTTTGTGCAGCTATCGTCCTTGGAATTGTTGATTTCGCGACCACCTGCAGTATGAGTACTGGTACTCGACGTCAGTTCGCCGCGGCGTTTAAGTTAAAGGTGATTGAATACGCGGAAGCCAACGGGAACATGTCTGCCCAGCGGCACTTCGGCATTTCAGAAAAAAGTGTCCGATACTGGCGGTCGCAAAAGGCAAGCTGTCTGCGTGCAACGCGCGGAAGACGTCATTTCGCGGGCGCCGCGCGGTGCACCCTGAGCTTGAAGATAAGGTGGCGGATTTCGTCCGTGCGCATCGCGCCAGATCCTTGCCAGTGACATCGGAACTGATCCGCATCAAAGCAATCGAGCTTGCCCGTGAATCAGGCCTAACGCGAGAGCAGTTCAAGGGCTCCATTTACTGGGTTCGCCGCTTCATGCGACGCAAAGGGTTCGCACTTCGCCGGCGCACATCAATATGCCAGAAGCTGCCGGAGGCATACGAGGACAAGCTGGTTGAATTCCAGCGCTATGTCATCCGTCTCCGGCAGCAGCATGGCTACATGCTTGGACAGATCGGCAACGCCGATGAGACGCCGGTGTGGTTCGACATGCCGTCGTCCACCACAGTGTGCGAACGTGGTGCGAAAGAGGTTAAACTGCTTTCGACAGGGAATGAGCATTCGCGCTTCACGGTGATGCTCGCCTGCACTGCTGACGGCAGAAAGCTGCCCCCATTTATTATCTTCAAGAGGAAGACGCTGCCAAGAGAGACATTCCCGCGGGACGTTGTCGTTCGCGTGAACGAAAAGGGATATATGGACGAGGCCCTCATGGTCAACTGGATTCAGACAGTCTGGAATCGGCGGCCCGGTGCACTCCTGCGGTGTCCCAGCATGCTCGTTTTGGATGCGTTTCGCGGGCACTTGACCGCAGGTGTGAAGCAGGCGCTCCGCGACGGGAGGACGGAGCTCGCCGTCATTCCGGGAGGCATGACCTCAACGCTTCAGCCACTCGACATCGTGCTCAACAAGCCCTTCAAAGACCGGGTTCGTGAACTTTACAATCAGTGGATGGCCGGCGACAACCCGGTGACCCCAACCGGCCGGCTGCGTAGGCCGCCCTCGCCACTGTGGCCACATGGGTGTCGCAGGCGTGGCGCTCGCTGCCCGACGATATGGTGGTGCGGGCATTCAAGAAATGCTGCATCAGCAACTCCTTGGACGGCACCGAGGACGACATGTTGTGGGATGCAGCTAGTGAAAAGCAGTCGTCTTCGGACGAGAGTGCAGACAGCTCGAACGAATGAGCCATGGCGGTGCCATCATTCATGAATAAAACGGAAGTTTTGTGCCTAATAATTTTTATGTCGACTTCTTTGCTTCAAGGTAAGGGGGTCGACCTATATTCCGCCTCGACCTATATTCCGCATTATACGGTACATGTGCAGAGACGGACGGAAATCGGGCCGCATCGCGGTCGTTCGGAGTTCCCGAATCCGTGCGCGAGAAACTGACGCAAACAGAAGCAGATTTCTGACAGCAAAGCTTCACGAAAAGGTTTCCAGTGGACCAAAGCAGAGCCGGTTTCCCGAAAACAAAGAGGTGCTGGCCGAGTATGTGCTTGAGCAGCGAGTGGCACAGCGGCCCGTGACGACAGACCAGCTCCAGGTCCGGGCAATGCAGTTAGCCTTAGAAAAAGGGCTAACGCGGAGCGATTTCACAGCAAGCAGGCGCTGGCTCACAAACTTCATGAAAACCCAAATGCTTGTTGTTCTGCATGTGCGAAGGTTGACTCCTACGGACTTTTTCTTGTCACGAAAAATGGGTGTGCGTTACAATCGATGTTTTACTTTTTTTTTTCTTTTTTGGTCGCGGAAAACGGGTGCGCGTTACAATCGAGGGCGCGGTAGAATCGAGTAAATACGGTACTATGGCTATCAGAAAAATAATTACAGTTATGAAATCAGTACTGCAAGCTTTACTAACACCTAAAATTTCAAGGATCTGGGCCAAGAAATAAAAAAAATCTTTTTTGAGTAGCATCTCCCCTTAAGGTGTACTGCACGCAGAACTTGAGCGAGAAAGCTCTTCAGCGAATCATCACCGTTGAGGACGAAATGGTGCACAATGCTGTGAAGACGAAGATAACGGCATTTTTCCATTGAAGAAAAATAAATTTATTGTTCGTTTGGTGTGCATTCCAATGCGTTATTGCGTGGTCAAAGACATATTAAAGATGAGTCGACAGCAGTACCGGCATATAAATAAGCTTTAAAGGTGACGTTTTGGTTATAGTGCGGTACCGCTATAATGTGGATTTTCTCGACTCCCGCGACCTACGTTATAAGCCGTCTATGCTGTACTAATAATGATTGTACAACCTCACTGGAGTCTACATCCCAATCACTGCCCCAATAATGTTCAATAAACCAAGCAGCTAAACATGAAACCTTCCAAGTAAACAGATTGAAAGGAATACACGACTATTCTGATTTGATTCCAGCACAGAAAGGGTTAAGCAGTGGCCCTATGCAAGCCCCTCACAATACATGTCAACACACAAATGGAAAAGAGAAAAAAAAAAGTTCTTGCAGGGCACACCTGCAGTTGTCAACGCTGCGGTGAGCAATTTCATTTTCAAGCATCTTTAGAGGCACAGCATGATGAAAGGTCGATTACGAATTACACAGATTATGCAGCTTCATTCTAAAAAGTGCATGTAATATCAGATCATTTTGTCAGGCTTATAGCTACACTGCAAGTACCAGTATTCTCAAAGGAGCAAGCCCAGTCCTGCAGCACAGTAATAGGGTCTTTTAGCAGGTTACGGAAATACGGTACGCCTATACGGTACGGTATTACCGTAGCGCTCCTCCCTTCCCGGTCGTCGACCTTTTGCCGGTGAAGACGCCCCAACACAACAAAAGCTTTTTCAAAAATTACTGGGGGGGGTTGTCAAGCCTCATTGTTGCCTGTCAGCCTACGCATTGTAAACGAGACACCAGTCATTCGGGGGACGCACCGTCACTGGAACGGGCAACGGGAAAAGCACAACGAGCGGGAAAGGAGGAACGCTACCGTACTGCCTTACCGTATTTCCGTAAGTTGCTAAAAGACCCTAATAACTTACGAGGCTTTACGCGCCAGAACCACAATATGAGTATGCGGCACGTCACAGTGAAGGACTACCGACAAATTTCGACCAGCTGGGGTCCTTTAAAGGTGCACTAAAATCGTAGCACACTGGTGTTCTTTGCATTATGGCATCAACATGCAGCCGCTGGGAATGGAGCCTGCATAACTGAGCTTAGCTGTGCGACACATTACTCAAGCTAGAATGTAGAGTTTCCATATCCTGAATGCAGACACTGACCTTTGTATGCAGTAATATGTCGGTGGCCACAGTCTGCCAGTGGACTGATGCTTCAGTTTGCCAAGCATCCGAAAAAGCAATTGCATGCAACCGGACCGAACTTTCTTGCGGCAAGTGATAACTAGGGCTGCACATCGCAAATTAACCGTGACAGTCTCTAAGCACTTATCCCTATTTTAAACGCACAAGAGACTAAGAATGTATGCCGAGGTATTGGCATGTGTATTTGAAGACTGACGCATGTACAGTGGACTCTCGTTAAATGAAACCTCAAAAAAACAAGGAAATTCCTTCCGTTTAACAAGAGTTCCGTTTGCCAAGATATGCAGAGAGGTGCAGAATTCAAGTACAAAAAGCCAATCATATTAGAGGCAGTTGTTCCATTTAAGCAGCAATTCCACTTAAGAGATTTCCGTTTACTGAGAGTCTACTGTATATTGGTATATCACTTGGAATACAGCATATAAAAGAAAAGTATCCCCATCAGGCAGTGTTTATTCGAGAAAAAGGTAAACTACAGAAGCAACGCTTCTGACGTCTCTTTGGTGCAATACTTGAACCCTAAGAGTACAAATTACCCAAAAGCTCCCTCCAAGTTCCTTGCACAACGCGGCAGTATTAAATACCAACAGCAATGCACATCACAGTGCGTGCACAACAAACTCTCTAGTAACAGTCGTCAAATCCACTGCTGGTTCGTCGGCGCATCGCAAACGAGACAGTTTCAACACAGCATGTTTAAAGTTTAGTCATACGAAATACCAAAACAAGGGCTTTTCCCCCACTCCAAATCTCAAGTGACATTGCTAACACTAAGACAGGCTGACAACTACTGCTTTCAAGCACAGCCAGCGATATAGCCAGCCTTTACCAAGCAACCGTACACTACGGACTGGTGGCTTCGAATCTACAAGACAAACCCACAAGGTTGCCCTATAAGCATTTGCAGAACTATTATGCAAGCATTGCAAGTAAGATAAAGAATGCATGCAAAACCTGCCATGTCGATTATCAAACCCTGTGAAATATAGTCTATCAAGGCTAGACAAAGGAAGCAAATCGAAGCCTTGAAGTGCCAAGCCTGTAAGAAGCAGTTTATCATTTCTAAGATTAGATTAGCACTGTCACAGATACGCTCTTAAATACCAGCCACACAGTGTAATGAAGCATATTCTCTCAGTATGTGTGAGCCTCGGGGGCCCGCCATCGCAAATGAGTCAAAATCACCAATAGAAATAGCTCGAAAATTCCTGGCAGTCGCACTTCGTGAAGCACAGGCAACTGCACAGTACCGTACGTTCAAGAATGATTCAATTGTGTGCAACAACTACAAACACACAAAACATAATAATGAAAAAGGATGGAACACACAAGCTCCTCCGCTGAGTGTTTCAAACATGCATTGAAGCAAACTCGCAACTAGTCCACCCCCCCTCCCCAATCTATATCGCAAGACCCGTTGTCTACATATAAACACCCGCACAGTTAAAGAACGGCTGCTGCACAAGCAACTGATTTTAAAAGCATGCAAGGCGGGCCTCCCGGGCGAAGGGAGGCCGTACGTAAAGCGCGCTCCTTGACCAGCGACCAGGGGAGGGTGCCGCCGTCGACAGGTCTGCGGGCGCACTCTTCCCTCTTCGTGCAAAGTGGCCGCGGTGGGATAGAGGGCTAGACATCATCATCATCACCCTCAACGCAAGACATACAACAATGGGAGCAGCACAGAAGGCGCCAATCTGACGCAGAGTAGTAGTAGTAGAGGAGGAGTAGGAGTAGGGGTTTTTGCATGTGCACTTTTTCCCCCAGAGTGGGTTACATACGTCCGGGACCGAGTGCTCGCCGTCACGGTTGCGCTCCCTGCTGCTGTCGGGTAGTGCCATGGAGCAGGGCGGCGACAACAGAGGGAGGGAAGCACCAGGGGGGCAGTGTCAGGAGAGCACGCAGCGGTTGGCCAAACACGAGGTAGGGAAGAGAGAGAGAAAAAGAACAAAAGGAACGGACAATCAGATCAACACAAGAAAACAGCACACTGAAACAGTCAAATCGGTTTAGACTGATGCAAATGGTTCTTTAATACAGTGTTGTTAACCCCCTAACCGTTGATATTGTGACAAGTTTAATCCTTAAAGGGTCAGTAAACAACCTCGCGGTTCAAAATTTGTAATGGAGAAATAACTGCGCACTTGTACGATATGAACACGCTGCCGCAAGAACTTTGGAAATAACTGCTGTAATGAGGAAGTTACGGGGTATAGAACAACCCGCTTTGGCTGGTTTCAGTTTCTCTCTTGGCCTTCCCATCCTTCTCCACAGCCGAGAGGGGGGCAGGTGTTGCCCTTGCGACGACGCCCACTTCAACAACATAACACAATGTAAGCAATCACGTCAGTGGCGTGCAGCCAACGATCGAGCAAGGCTTCCTTGACGTGTCGCTCGTGTCACAGAGGCGTGGGGAGAAGGCGTGGTGCGAGGGCTACGAGCCAGTGGCGAGGTACGCATCCTTCCCCTAGCAAAAATCACGAGATAACTCTGCATTTCAAAAGCTATCTTTCTGGCCATACCACTTGTGCTGGTAGTCTTAGCGCTCTACCAAAATGACAGGGGGGCAACACAGGAAAATGAAAATGCGGACTGCGAAGTCAAAATGGCCAAAACTATCACCGCAGGGCTAAGGCCCCGTTTCGTGGTGCAAAGGACAAATCGAAGAAGTAGGTGCTGCATAATGTTGCCCATGGGCAAGATCACGTCGCTTCACGTACGAGGAGGATTGGACAGGCACTGGAGAGGGGTGCGGAAATCGTTTTTCGAAACAGAGCAAAATGCGATCGGCGCGACCTTCTGCACAAATTAGAGAGCTTCTCTGGGATGCATAAAAAATTAAGTCGGAGCCTATTTAATGGCCCTTTAAAATGATTATTTTTATTAGTGTACATATCAAATAATTTTCTTCCAAAAGGCAGGTTGTTGCAGTTGAAATAAAAATTGAGGCACATATGAAGTCAAACCAGCTTAATGTAGTTTAGAATTACTCAGAGAAAAAAGCAGACTACCTGCTAGTAATTAACAATAAAGAACAAAAGTACAATAATGCTGTTACAAATATTCAGCATTTTGAGAACAGTTTCAATCATTCCGACAATGACAAAAAGCCTTTTTTTTTTTATCAAGTAAGCGAGCTACCCTTGTCCAAAACTGTTTGGGGACAGTTCAGCTATGCTTGTCCGATACGGGGAAGGGGTTAAATTCCCCATCATAAGTTCCTGATCAGAAAAGTTGTGAAGGTCGAAGTGCCCTTCATGAAACTTCCTGCCAAAACCCATATGCCATACGTCAGTGCGATGCTGCAGATTTCGAAGTACATTTTCGTTACCTTGGCTATGTAAATCTTTCGCAAGAGCAACATGTAATCCAGCTGCAAAGGCAAATAATTGTTTCAAGGTGGTGGTGCCACCCGTCTAGTCTTTTCACGCCTGCCAAGTGTCTACTCACTTCGCAAGCTCTTCATATTGTACAAGAGCAATCTACAATTTAGAAGTGAAACCATTTTTATAGCGACGCTGTACAAGCCAAGACAGAACGGATGTCCGTAGGCAGGCTGTCCCTAGTTCAGGTATGTGCCACGCAGACAAGCCCCATTACCCACCACCGCTCAACTGAAAAAGAAGTGTCTATGGGCAAAAATGCAAATGACTTAAAACACCCCCTCTTGTTTTCCAGCATCCAGATAATCGTGATACGCAGATTTTCTTCGAACAAAAGAAGGGGAATTTTATGGGCTCGTTTTTCTTCGTTAGACACAACCTCAATGAGAACCAACAGACAAGTGAGCAAAGGAAAGTTTAGGCAACTTCACCTGCATGAGCACTTGCAAGGAGCACAGCAGTGAACGCAACTTATAACAAAATTACTACAGATAACGTCCCCTATATACTTTCCTAGGCTTGATTGGCTGTTGGTTCCGATTTTCTTTGTACCTCTCTCTGTTTAGAAAAATTATCTTCTAACAAGGCACACGAAATGTGTTCAAAAGCTTCATATAGTACTACAGAAGTAATCGAATATTTAAAATAGACACACAATAATGCGCAAGATGCCATATTAATGCGAACTAAGAACAATGATGCTAAGGAAGGTAAAGTATCGGGGATGTTCGGGAGTCGCAGGTTTGGTCCCTACAAGCGGCAATATCTTTTCGCCCACTTTTTTTTTCTTGACATTTACATAACATTTAATACTAATAACATCCCCTATAGTTTCCTTGGCATCCTAGTTCCTTGGTTTCCTAGTTCTCATTAATAGTGTCTAACAACGGAAAAACAAGCCCTTAAATTACCACTTCTTTCCTGCAAGATACGAGTTTCATAAAAATCAGCTAAAAAGCAAAAAATCCTGTTTCTGAAGAAGGGTCTCCCTTTGCAGAGCCCAAATTTAAAAAATCAGCGTATCTCACCAGTTCTTCCTGCCCGTGGTGGTCACGGGAACACGGGCGACAATCACGGATGTGTTCTTGGGGATGAGGTAGTCATCGGACGTGTAGACTACAAGAGAAAGCAAGAAGAGAAATTCATTCAAAAGCTACTGAATCCAAAACAGAAAATTCAACCACGTTCCAAGCAACACTACAATATCAGCACACAGGTCGCACGCAAGGAGGTTCTTTTCTAAACAGCCAGACGAGACATACCGTAAAATCCCGAGCAAGCGCCCCCCCATGGTGAAAGATAATCCAACAAGATTTAGAGAGGGGGGGGGGGGGGGGGGGGCAGCTTCCTCCGCCATGTCACCATGTCAACATGGCAGAGGAAGAGCCACTAAGAATAAAAAATGCACACCTGTGGTTGTAATCAAATGTTTTATTGAGTGCGCATGCATTCACTGTTTCCAAAATAGTGAATGAAACAGTTAAAATGGCGGGAGGGGAGGGCGCTTGCTCTGTTATTGCTGCATATTGCATATCTCTCGAAGAAAGGAAGGGGGCACTTGCCCTGGATTTTATGGCAAGTAAAAAAAATTTTGCATCTTGCTTTTGTTGTTGCAATAAGCAGCTAGCGACCCACATATCATGGCTGGAAACCTTGTTTCCTCAAGTGCACAATGGTTAGTTATGTAGAAAGGTTTTGACAGAAAAAAAAGAAAAACAGCCAGTCAAAGCTTTGTTTTCAAAGAGCACAGAGAAAAGCAAGACCAGGTTTCTTGCGAACACTGCTGGCTACGTGAGCACATAAAACAGACACAGGCATGCGAGTGTTGCAATGAAAAATCAACCCAAAGGGATTATCTGAACAACACTTTTGATGCCGAGATTTTCTGCCCAACAGAAAAATTTGGTGCTGAAATGGGGAGACACAACCTTCATTGCAGACAGAAACTAAAGAAAAATAATGAATGTGAACTAGAGGAGGTGCCATTATTGTCACCAGAAAGGGGCATGCCAACAATGCCAGCCCTTGCCCCAAGTCTCTCAACCCCCCACTAGAGTCCCTAGAACCACTACTGGCAGTGAACAGTGCTCCCAGGAGGGATAAAGCGCCTAAAGAGGGGGGTGGGGCACCTCTCAATGCCATTGTGGAAAGGAGGGTGGGATGTAAGGAAAGTAGCAGGACAGGAACATGTGTACCTTGCACCCACCACAGTGACTCTGATGTCACCGATGGCAAACGGCCTGTGCTCACCTTCCTTGGTCTGTGCATTGGTGATCTGCAGATCGAAGTCTGCCCCTTTGCCGATCTTCTTCTGCTGAAGGATGTTCTTCTTCAGCTCGCCCACGGAGATGTGCAGGCCGTCGAAGGTGACCGTGTCGAAGTCCAGGCTGCTCTTGAACTTGTAGTGGACCGACATGGCTGCGGTCCAGATGCGTTCGGGCAGTCCGGCTCAACACGGTGTCCTCCTCGATAGCAGAACAGGGCGCTTGCCTGAGCACAAGAACATGAACACCAATACCTAAAACACTGCAGTTCTACGATTAAAATCTTTTTTTTAAAGAAACCTACAGTTTACCTCTGACACTTAACGGGCAGAGATACAAAAGCCATTTGATGTTTTGGTCCGGGCAGAAAAAAAAACTTGAGCCAGTGCTTTCCTCAACAACTTTCACAGGACACTGGTAAAATTACCCTCATCTTTTCAGCGTCTCCCATGAAGTCATCAGTGTTTTGCTAACAATATTATTAAAATGCAAAAAATCAAATGAAGTGTTCACTGTTTTACTTGGGACATACCGCGTCCACCTGCTAAGAAAAAAAAAGTTTCCTCTTTAAAGGTGCAACAACCCTCTAATGAAGAGTTCGTGAAACAACTTTAGTTTGCTTTTTCATAGTTTACCGCCCCAAAGCGACTCAAGCTATGGGAGACATAAAGAGCTCCGTAACGATTCTGACCACCTGGGGTTCTTAAAGGCCAACTCCGGCGATTTTTTGACCGTGTCAGGATAATGGTGCTTTTATGTTCCTGGGACACTCTTGTCACGCGCCCGATAGCTGAAATGCTCAGCAAATTCGAAAATAATTTTTAATAAGCAAAAAGGCGCAATACCGAAACCGAAACCCAACCGAGTGTACTGTCCAAGTATGACGTAGTAGTTTGTTACGAACCGGAAGTCGTGCAAGGCATGCTGGTCCCGCCGGCGCGGAATATCACACGCTCCTCCACAGAGAACAGAAAATCGCACGCCAAACCAGCAAAGCGGCGGCCAAACACCGTCGCCTTGTGACCAGCACAATATACGCTGTAGCAGCCAAAGTTAGCGAACCCATCGGCTGCGTCACTTCCGTCGACCGGCAAACCAACACGTCACACACGCAATGTTGCCAATAATTGTGGGAAGCCGGGTGGGCGTTTGCAGACAATTTTTAAAATTCATTTGCAAACAATCAGCGCATGTCTCAAGCTTGAAATTTGGCATAAATGACGGAAATGTGCAAAGGAACGTACCCAGCGAATTTCATTGAGATCCATTGACCTCGAAAAACCTCCGGAGTTGGCCTTTAAGCATGAACTGACATGGCACAGTACATGGGCCTCTCGCATTCCATCTCCATCGAAATGCGACTGCCGTGGCTGAGATCCTACCCGTGCCTTCCAAATCAGCAACCAAGTGCTGTAACCACAAAGCCACTGTGGTGTTGTACAACACCATGGATTAATTGAAATGCTAAATAAAATTGCCCATCTCACGCGGGAGAAAAAGGGGTTCACAGTCATGTACTGGGCGTTGCTGGAGTATTTGGTTGAAGGAACACTACAGTTATTTGAAAGGCTTTGCGCATTCGCACTTGCCTACGCATTGTCACGATTGTGTCAACCGCTTTTTTATAAAACAAACGTGCTCTTCAGGCTGACTGAAAGGTTATCAAGAGAGATGATTACAAATATATAGCCATAGGTCATTACGTCTCCCAGGCCATTGATTCACAGAGCATCCGATCTGCATTTTTTTTTCTTTTGAAATAATCTTGTCCTTATTCAATAACAAACATTCCAAATGAAACCTCACTAGACATGTGCAAATCGTAATTTTTGAGACCATACGGGATAGTTCCAGAAGCGAATAAAATTGAATACTTAAAAAAAATGCCGGAGTATTGAGCACCCATTTTTACACATAAAATGATTGAATCAGATTCGTTATTCAAGCAGTAAAAATACAAACGGAGCAGCAGCGAAAAAATCATCAGTCACTGAAGACTGCCCCTTAAAGCATTGTAGCATACTGAACTATGTAGGCTCAAAACTAATGGCTATGCTATGCCCACTGAGATTAAATTCATCACATTTTTGCGCCAATTTCATGCTTATTTGTATGCATTTTAAATTTCCAAACATTCATTAACTTTGAGAGTCCATGAATAGAGGCTATTCGATTATTTGCAAACAAATGCCCCACCCGCTATCAATCTTACAAGGTTAAAAGTACAGCAAATTGTCCACACAATATCTGCTGTTTAGAGGTCCAAAAGCAAGAACACTGGCTTAGAGGTAGGAACTCTGCAGGTGTCAACCAAACACAACTGGCAATCCAGGACTGTTGAACATCTCACTACTAAAAGCACAGCATACAAGCTTTTCTTTTCACATGTTGCCCCTTTCATGATAATGTAAGAAAATCCATCCCGATTCCTAACAATCGTTTGTCTTGTGCCGTAGCAAATGTTTGCTATCAGTGATTGCAGTGCTCAGTGCTAATGTTCTCTCGACTGTAGCAAAACCACACACTTGACCTCTTGCAAACGATAAGGTTACAATAGATCATTTGAAAAGGCCTTTTGCATAAATGTGGCCATAACTGCGTAAGGTGCAATGTGTCACATGCACTGTGCGATAAGCTAACATGAGAGAAGCATCCATAAATATCGCTGCGACAGCAAGCCCTTTGAGCCTCTACTCTATCCCGTGTAAAGCCAGCCGATCAACCCAACACTACTACTGTTCTGTTTCGTATTCTGTGCCAATCTTTTTTTTTTCTTTTGTCATCAGCACATTTCAAGAAACCAGTAACCAACTCTAGCAGCTTGTCACCCAAAGCAACAAATACCAGCCACTGTTTTCCTAAGGCA